>VUQH01082325.1:0-14890 GCA_015106775.1 Etroplus canarensis | reverse complement strand
TGAGGTCAGGCACGAGTCTCCGTGGACTATGATGTTTGCAGATGACATTGTGATCTGTAGTGAGAGTAGGGAGGAGGTGGAGGAGAGCCTTGAGAGGTGGAGGTATGTACTGGAGAGAAGAGGAATGAAAGTCAGTAGAAACAAGACAGAGTATGTGGGCATAAATGAGAGAGAGGCAGGTGCAGGCAAGGTGGAGTGGGTGGAGACGAGTGTCAGGGGTGCTTTGTGACAGAAGGATAGCAGCAAGAATGAAAGGGAAGGTTTACAAGACGGTAGTGAGATCTGCTATGATGTATGGTTTGGAGACGGTGGCACTGACAAAAAGACAAGAGGCAGAGCTGGAGGTGGCAGAACTGAAGATGTTGAGATTTTCGCTGGGAGTGACCAGGATGAACAGGATGAGAAATGAGTACATCAGAGGGACAGCTCATGTTGAGATGGATAGCAGCAGCAAGTTTGGAGACAAAGTCAGAGAGGCAAGGCTGAGATGGTTTGGACACATTCAGAGGAGGGATAGTGGATACACTGGACAAAGGATATTGAGGATGGAGCTGTCAGGCAGGAGGAGAAGAGGAAGACCACAGAGAAGATTCATAGATGTAGTGAAGGAGGACATGCAGAAGACTGGTGTGAGGGAAGAGGATGCAAGGGATAGGGGGAGATGGAGGCAGATGATCTGCTGTGGTGAACACTAACGGGAGCAGCCGAAAGAAGACAAAGAATTGCAACAGTTATTCTTATTTCATTAAGCAATTTCCTCCCAGGGATTACCAAAGTAGTCTGATTATTTCTAAACAACCTAGATGTCAGTTTTTTACGTAAAGTCATGTGAAAAATGTTTTTGCAGGACTCTATGCAGTCATGTGAAAAACTAAATACACTCCATGATTCAAAAACCCGTAAAACCACCTTTGGCAGCAATAATGTGAAGTAACTGTTCTCTGTATGACCTTATGAGTCTCTCACATCATTATGGAAGAATTCTCTTTTTTACAGTTGCTTCAGTTCTTTGAGGTTTGCAGGTATTTGCATAAGCACAGCGTTCTTCAGAATTTCAATCATGTCGTGGTCTGAAATTTGGCTGTGCCATTGCAACATATTGATTCTTTTCTTTTCTAGCCACTCTGTTGTAGATTTGCTGGTGTGCGGGGGATCACTGACCTGTTGCATGACCCAGTTTGGGCAAGCTTTCGCTGTGGGACAGATGGCCTCACATATGACTGTAAAATACTTTGGCATTTAGAGGGGTTCATGGTTGACTCAATGACTCCAACGTGCCCAGGACCTGCAGCTGCAAAACAAGCCTAAATCATCACCCCTCTACCATCGTGCTGGACAGTTGGTATGAGGTGTTTGTGCTAATAAACTGTGCTTTTGTTCCACAAGTCTTGTGTTTGTTTCTTTTTTCAAATTTAACTTTGCATGCCTAAGCTGAGCTGCCATGTTTTTTGAGAGGTAAGAGGCCTTCTACTGGCAACCCTTCCAAACAAGCCATATTTCTTTAGTCTTCTTCTAACTGTGCTGTCATGAACTTCAAGATTTAACATGCTAACTGAGGCCTTTAGAGTCTTGGATGTAGCTCTTTTTTTCTCCCCAAATTTTTAGAGCATTGCAGTCTGAACCTGAGATGAAACTGCTGGGACATCCACTCCTAGGAAGATTATGGCATTGTGTTGACATACACCTAATTGCTCCAGACCAGCAAACTGCCAAAACCTCTGCTTTTATGGAGCTGTTCACACTGGCTGATGATCAGTTATTTGAGTTTATTTGATTGGAAGCACCTGGCTGCTATTTACCCTCTTAATTCCTATGGAAGCAGTAAGGATGTTCTTAGTTTTTACAGGACTGGTTATGGACCTGTGAAAACTTTGTCACATGACTGCATAAATACACAAGATGGTTTGTATTCTTCTCTCTAAGAACATGAAGGCCTTGGGTTGTGTAAATCCAACTTCATGCACAATTACTTCCATACCTTATGTAAAGAGTATCCAGATTCAAAGATGATTGGTGGCAAAAGCAAAAGGAAGAACATGTTGGGTCGGAACATTTCCTCCTCCTTTGAGACAAAGAAAAATTATATTCAATCAGAATTCAAATACTAAATAAACTTCAGAAGACAAAAAACTATTGACTCTAACACTGGTTTAGAGTTGCAAACTGGCCAATAGCAACAAACTGATGAAGTACAAGGACAGTTACAGAGTCACTAGTGTAAAGTGTGTAAAATGTGGAAGAATTCAGATATATTTTTAGACTTAATAAAATGAGTTTAAAATATTCAAAGGGCTGTAGATAACACTATACACAGAAAAGGAAACACATTAGGTGGAAAAAAATGTTTGTGACAAGTTGATACATATTCTCACATCTTATACCGAAAACCTAATCAGCACTTTAAATATACAAGTTCAATCAGTATGTGCATGTCAATGGATGGTAAAACATGGGCATGTGGTTAGTGTGCAGTCCTCAACAAATATTCCATGCTATTTATCAGACACATTAAAGTTGGTTCAGTGACCTGATGACTCTCAGAGGAGGGGAAATGGTGATGTCAAGGACCTTTTATCTGTCAGTAACAGGCCTTTATCAGACAAAACAAATTTAGATGCTGAATCCAGGATGACAAGTACACACACACACACAACAGGTATTAGTAAAGGGGAATGTCTGCTTGCCTGCTAGGCAACTCACCATTCAATGCAAGCCTTCAAACACAATCTGTCACACATGCTGTAAACAGATATGTACATATCCAAATATGCTTTTTATCTCTGAGCCCCACACACACACACACACACACACACACACACACACACACACACACACACACACACACACACACAATTCCAGGGACCTTAGCTCTCTGATTATTTCAGCAAAATAATGAAATCATTGTTGCTTCTCAGCTAAATGGGCCAGCCTCCAAGATCAGGCACAGACATCATGTGCCCATGCCTTACACTCTAGCTGCCAATGTGTCTGTGCATGATGCACTGTGTTTTCTTGTGTTAGCCAAAGTGTGTCTACACGGTTGTGTTCTTTGTATTATCAAAGCAATAGTCAATACAATGTGTGCATTAGCGAATGTTCACACATTAAGTCATACTTTCGAGAGTGGTTGGCATTGCAATAGTTTCTGTTAGAAAGATGGAAAAAGGCAGGACCATATTTACTCCACCCAGTCAACAATATGACTCTTTGTATTATGAAAACCAGTTTTCTCTACAGCTGGTAGAGCCTGAATTTCAACCCCTCTTACCCCACAAACAGATGGACATGAAGACATTTGCTTCAACATGCGATGCGGATTTCCTGAAAAGCAGTGCAATTATTTAAAAATGAATGACAACTTAACTACACCAGAACTGTTACTTTCTACTCACACAGCTTTTAATCCACAATTATCGATTTGTTGATACACTGTTGCAGAAAATTTGAACACAAAGAATAAGTGGTTAAAAAAGGTTAATAAAGGTGCCAGCAATGAAAAATATGATGGCATGCCTACTTGTATTTGTCAATACCAATAGTACAAAGCCTACAAGTGCTTAAAATTGGTTGGGTAGAAGATGCACTGTATGCTGGAGCTTAACGGCTATGCCCTTGCTTACTTTGTCTTCAATGCATTCAAATTTCAGGAAAAGTAGACCAACTCTTGCTTCCAGGTAACTGGTTTCTCCTGACATTTTGCTTCAGCAGAAGTCTTCATGCCAGGTATGTAGTGGTTTACACATTCCCCTTATAAGCAAAAGGTCCCTGGTTTGACTTCAGGTGGGAAGACAAGCCCCTCTCACCATGGACGGTTGCATCAGTAAGGGCATCCAGCATAAAACTTCTGCCAAATTACTAATATGGATTAATCTGCTGTCGCGACCCCTTGGGAAGAATACAAGGGAGCAGCTGAAGGTACATTAGAAGTCTTCAGGCCAGGTGGTCAAGAATTAATATTAACACCCGAGACACATGCATAGACTGCAACCCGACATCTATTACTGTACTTGTGAGGCATGCAGGCATGTGTTCCTTTGGCTAACTGAAAAATGCTTATGGCGTGACTGAACCAGCATGCATGCCTTTTCACACACACACACATCTACACAGATTCTCATTATTTTGTGGATAAGAGATGTTTAAAATTGAATGCAACTTTGAGTTAAATATGCCCTTGCTTACTTTGGCTTTTAATACATTCACATCTTGGTAAAAGTAGACCAACTCTTACTTCCAGGTTACTGGTTTCTCTTGACATTTAGCTCCAGCAGAAGTCTTCAGGCCAGGTGGTAAAGAATGAATATTAACACCTGAGATACACGAAGGTATGCCATGCATGCTCTGCAACCTGACATCTAGCACTGTACTCCTAAGGCATGTCTGTACATTTCTTTGACGCACATAAAAATGCCTGCTGGAGAGATTGAGCGTGCATGGCTTTTTACACGCACATTCGCATAGATTCTCATTATTTTGTGGGTGACAGATTGTCTAAAAGGTAGCGTCATTATGGGTTAAAACAAAATCAGTTAATATGGCAATGAATTTTAGATTAAGAAATCAATTATTTTGTTAATAATATGTCAAAAAAGAACTTTTAAAAAGTTACAAACCAAAAATGTTGATAGTGATTACAATCCTGTTGATAAAGTTAACAAAGAATTAGATTTTAAGCCAGACAGTACTACAATGACCTCCTGAAACCACAAGGAAGGTTGTGGACTGATCAGGGGTAATGAGATTTCAGAAACACTGGTATTGGTAGACATCAGAAAAATCTTTGTTGTAATAGAAGGAAAGATTAAATGGATAAAACCAGAGACCAGACAATGGGTATACTCTGGAGAAGAACTGATACTGAGCTTGAGCTAAATGAGAAAAGATGAATGCCAAAGATGAAGGGAACACAGTTAAAACAGGGTTGAGAGATAACAAAAATACAAGCACAGACATTGAAGAGACCCTCGTTTAGAGTATAGGCTCCCTGGAGGCTTGGCTATGACAACCGGTGAAATCACCACATAAAAAAGGCCCCTAAAACCACAATTAATGTGCTTCTCTCATTTTGTTGCTCTATCTCCATGGCGTGGGAGAGATCTATTAAAATATGTGCTGCCTTTGGGGGCTTAAAACACACCACTGTAGCCACTGAGGGAAAGTGATGATCCCAGAAAGGACAGTACAGAAAAGCTCAAAGAGAGAGAGAATTTATTTGGAGAACAAGTATACCTGCCTATCTCTTGTTGTGATTTGCCTATGAGACAAATTGCTGTTAGCGTGTTAATTCATACCAGCATGCTACTACTTCTTCAATCTGTGTCAGAGCACAGGGGAGAGATGGGCAGATGATAGAAAGGGAAAAGCATTGAAGAGTACTAGAAATACATGTAAGGGAAAAGCCTCTTTCCATATCCTGGATTGTAGGGAGAGGACTGAAGATAGAACACTTGGTAATCAAAAGCAAAGACAGCAGATTGGTGGTAAAAAGGAAAGGGCAAATCCAGCAACAACAGGATGCTGCTGCCTGAGGGAGTTGTATACCCTTCAGGCAGAGTATAGGGAAGTCCTCAAGGCTGAGAAGATTAGCCAAGTGGGCCAGCTTTAGAAACATTCTGTTGAAGAAGCCTTAAAGGCAGCTACTGACAGACGTTCATCATTTACTGTAAAAATAAAGCACGAACCTGTAAATAATTGTATGCACATATTCAAAAGAGTAGCAATTAAAAGAAAATCCACAGTTTCCCCACTGGCTGTCTTACTCTGAACAGGTTGTATTATTCATCTTAGAGGCTTTTTAAAATAAACAAATAGGTCAGACATAATGGATTTGCATCATGGCCAGGGTCTTTTGAGGCCTCAGTGGGCAATAAACCACTTAGCATATCCATGCTCCTGCAAAGAAGCAGCTGCAAGTCATAGTCATACAGCTCTACTACTAAAGTAGCCATTGCCCACTATACACAGACAGGGGAGCGGTCTTGCTTGGTATAAAATAAAGACAAATACAGAGATAGCAGTCTAGAGATTCACATGACTGGGGCAATGTAGGGAAAGGGGCTCCAGGGGCTCTGGTTACTAATGCAGATGATTCAGCAATACCCTGGGGCCCCCAAGCCTAAGAAACAATGGGACCCTGTGTGCAAGAAACATTGACACAACCTGTCCTCTTTTTCTGCCTCCCCCTTCACTCTGCATCTCTCTCTACCTCTCTGGTTCATTTGTTCTCTCACTGACTGGCAGAGAACAAGGAATGTTAATTAAAGGCTGTGAGAACTAGGAAAAAGAAAAAAAACATGTTCTCTTGGGGAAGGGGACAAGCAAATAATGGTGTGTCACTACAGGTTGATAACAAAGTGGAGACACAGTGATATGAGATTTGTGACAAAAAGTAGTGATCAGGAAATGAATGAGTGAGCAAAAAGGAATACCCAGAAGAAGAAATGAAAAACCACAGCATACAGATAACATATCTTTGGGCTGGAGTGCGTGAGGGTTTCCCTGGGAATATTCAGAGTGATCACTTGCATCCTACAAGAACTATGAAAAGTTGTTATAAGTTACAGTACTGAGTATTGCATATGAATACAGATATACTCATGTGATGCATTATCCATCCAGAGCATACATGTGCAAAAGGTTTATAGATTGCATATGCACATATAATTGCTTATGTGCTTGGGAGACTGTAATAATTGTACTTTATGTTAAGCAAGTCAAACCAAACTTTGGGGGGGGGGGCATTAATATGCACTGCATATTTACACTCACTGGCCATTTTATTCAACTTAATGCAAATTCCCCCCTGGGACTAAAAGTATTCTGATTCTAAAAAAGCGCAATATGTCACATTACATACTAAATACAAAATAAGGTCCTAAGAAAAGCAGTCCAGGCATTAAAGGGAAAAGTTGTAGAGTCTGATGGCCACAGGTGGGAATGATTTCCTGTGGTGTTCAGTGGTGCAGCGTGAGTCTTCTGCTGAATGTGCTCTTGCACCTGTTCAGCACATCATGGAAAGGCTGTGAAGGATGTCCTATATTGTCCTTAACTTGGACAGCATCCTCCTTCCTGATACCTCCGTCAGAAAGTCAAGCTCTACACTCACAACATTACTGGCCTTGCAAATCACTTTGTAGAGTCTGTTGGTGTCTACTACCCTCAGTCTATTGCCCCAGCACACCACAGCATAGAGGATAACACTGGATACCATAGACTCATAAAACATCCTGAGCATCTTCCGTAAGATATTGAAGGACCTAATTCATCTCAGAATATAGAGACAGTTCTGGCCCTTCTTGTAGATGACTTCTGTGTGTTTAATGAAGTCCAGTTAATTGCCAATGTGAACACCGAGGTATTTGTAGTCCTCCATTATCTTCACACAGACCCCGTGAATGGAAACGGGGTCATTGGTGTTTTGATCCTTCTCATGTCCGCTACAGATGGTTTTTTTCACACTACGTGACAAAGTTGTCCACCACAGTCCTGTACTCTTCCTCATCACCCCACAACTGCAGAGTCATCAGAAAACTTGTAAAGGTTGTAAATCTCTGTGCAGCAGCTAAAGTCTTTGGTGTTGAGGGTGAAGAGAAAAAAGAAAACCTTTGTGTGGGAAAATCCTAGTAGATCAGCAGTTTCTTAAATACTCAGACCAGCCTGTCTGGCAGCAATAAACCACACCACGTTCAAAGTCACTTAAATCACGTTTCTTCCTCATTTTGATGTTCGGTTTGAACTTCAGCAGGGTATCTTGTCCATGTCTACATGAATAAATGCAGCAAGTTGCTGTCATGTGATTGGCTGATTAGATAGTTGTGTTCATGAGCAGGTGACCAGGTGTTGCTAATTAAGTGACCTTGAGCATCTATTTGTTTTTGCGTTTGGTGGAATGTGATTATTTTACCTAATGATAGGCTAATCAAGCCAAACTCAGAAACTTAACTTGAGAATATGAAATAAGTGCAGTGTGGACACATGGAAACAAGCAGTGGATCAGGATATTAACACTGAAAAAAAAAAACTATACCTTCCAGTTGGCCAGTTCCTGGAACTCAAAGATCTTAATGAATCCTCCCATTAGAATCCCTGGAAGGAGTAAGGAAACACAGAAATAACACCAGTAATGAAAAAAATTTCACTGCATCATAAAAATTGTGCTAAAACAAAATACAAATGGAGTTCAAATCTTAAGTGAAGTGCTATTTTAGTGGTTGAAATAAATCAATGACTGGCAAATATCCCCCATAGTTCAAAGATAAATTAAAAATGAGGAGTCTAAAAGACCTATTGTCTTAGTTTCGTCTTTGAGAAAGTCCCACTGGGGCTTCGGTTCTCTTTCTACACAACCCAGCAGAACATTAATTAAAAAGGTAAGAAAACACAAAGCTTTGTAAAGAGCAGTAAAAAGGAGACAGATAGGATAGAGAAAAAAATTAAATATAAGCGTCAAAGCATGGTGTAAGATCCAGATATATTGTCAGATGGAGCGTGATAGCACAAAGGAAGACATACAATGAGTAGAAGGGATAAAGGAAGTGATGAGGAAGGAAAAGTAGCCTTTTCTGATTTGTAAGAAGTGCGTTATCTCTCTTCAGCAGAGTCTCCTGCTCCAAACACAGACAAGGCCGGTCTTACATGCAGGAAGCAGGTAGTGCAAAAATAAAAGGCCTTTATGGTCAAGATAGATGTGTGTCACTGAATTAGAGTAACTGCACAGGCATGTCAAGAAGGGGCAATGGAGAGAATTTGAAGATTTAACTTGAACTGACCATGCAGAAAAAGCAAAGCTGTTGCTCAGGAGCAAAAAAAATTACTTCTTAAATACTGAGTAAGGCTACCAATGGCCCCACTGGGTGAGCCTTTGTACGTCTTGAAAGAGATATTTGAGTTCAAATTTCAGACTTTTCTTGAGGTTTTCTGCCTCTTGTTGCTGCACCCACACACACATTTATATAAAATTACATATATATAATCTTAAATTGTTCAAAGGTGACCTATTTCACTCATTCAATTCCATATTTGCATTCTTGCACAATATTAGAGAAGTTATGTGTGACTCAGAGGTTAAAATATCTACTATTCTCTACTGAGCCTTGGCGTGGCTCCTCAGTTCATCCACTGTGTGAAATAAGCTGTTTTTGCACCTCTCCCTTTAAAGCCCATGAAGTCATCTTTATTCTGATTGGCTGTTCCTCACAAACTGAACATTCAAACAGCAGATGGCTGTGTGCCTGAAATGATCAGATTAGGGATATCAAATCAAATCAGGTCAAATTTTATTGTCATATACACAGTAAGGAAGCATGTGTCCCTGTGCAATGCTATTCTTACACTGCTGTCTACAGTGAAAGCCAATACTATAAAATCTACATATAAAAGTAATAATATACAATATACAATACAATAATATAAAAACTATTTTATGGGTAGCATGTAACATGTTATACAGCAATATAAAAATATAGCATAAACTATGAAACACTATGCATATAGTGCAGAAAGCAGTAGCAGTAGGTGTGCAATTGTCCATGGCAATTGAAAAATGCAGTGGTATACAGCAAGACAATTAAGAGGGCAGCATATGACAGATGCAATAGAAAAATAAACAAACTATGAAACTATGCACATATTGTGCAAAAAGTGGGTGTGCAATTATGGGTGGCAGCTGAAAATGTAAACAGTCCAGTGTAGTAACACAAGGTAGTATGTGATCATAAACTCCTGTTAGCTGTTTAGGAGTCTGATGGCAGTGGGAAAGAAAGGAGTTTTTTTGTCTTGAGGTCCTGCATTTCACACTTCTGTACCTCTGGCCTGAGGGCAGAAGCATGAACAGTGCATGCTAGGGGTGGGTGGGGTCACTGAGGATGGAGGCAGCTCTCCTGTGGACGCTGCAGTAGTAGATGCTCTGCAAAGAGGGTAGTGGAGTCCTGACGACCTTCTCAGCTGTCTTCACCACTCTCTGCAGACATTCGCAGTCCATAGCAGCAGAGTTATTATAGTTTTGTATTTTCTAATTAGTTCTTATTTTTATTTTGTTTTGCGTTTTTGTTTTGAATTTAGTTTAGTTTCAGTCAGTTTCCAGGTTAGGTTTGCTCATTTCAGTTTAGTTTTTATTGTTTGAAAATGTTTAGTTTTAGTTTAGTTTTTATTAGTTTCAGAATTAGTTTGTTTTCTTAATTATTATGATATGGATAATATTTGTCAGGGGAAGATTTAAGGTGTTTAGAAAAAAAACCCCCAATACAAACACAAACTTTGTGAAGCCAGATGAGTCACAATCATGTAGACATCCTGAGTCTCAATAAACAGATGCACTAAAGCCTCATCAGACAGGCTTTTTGACCAAATTCAACCCAACTGACAAAAACTAGAACTAAGGACATTTCCTGTATATTTTTATTTTATTTTAGCTTTCTAAGCCCACGATGCTGTTTTAGTTAGTTTTGATTTTTCCCAAAAGTCTAGTTTTTATTTTTATTTAAGTTAACTTATGATTTTTCTCATGCAGTTTTAGTTTTTACTTTAGTTTTAGTTAACTATAATAACCTTGCATAGCAGTAGTGTTGCCATACCACACAGTAACGCAGCTGATCAAAATGCTCTCATCAATGCAGCTATAGCAGTTGCTGAGGAACTTAGTTGACATACCAAATTTCCTCAGCCTCCCGAGGCTGTTGAGCCCTCTTAACCAGCTGTGTGGTGTTAAGCGTCCAGATGAGGTCCTCACAGAAGTAGATGCCCAGGTATTTGAAGTTGCTCACCCTCTCCACTTCAAGTTCCCAAATGAACAGTGGCTGATGAAGTCTCCTCTCCTTCCTTATGTCCACTACCATCTCCTTTGTCTTTTCTGTGTTGAGGGTGAGGTTGTTATCCTCACACCATACAGACTGGCCACCTCCCTCCTGCAGGCTGCTTCGTCCCTGCCAGTTATACATCCTATCATTGCGGTGTCATCCACAAACTTTAGGATAATGCTGTTCTTGTGGGAGAAGACACAGTCATTGGTGAAGAGAGTGCACACGATGGGGCTGAGGACGCATCCCTGTGGACTGCCCGTGAATGTGGTAATACTGGCTGCCAGTCAGATAATCTAGGAGCCAGTCACAGAGGGTGTGGTGCAGGCCAAGTGTAGACAGTTTATGGGTGAGTTTGTGGGAGATGACCGTGCTGAAGGCAGAACTGTAGTCAATGAAGAGCATCCTGATGTAGAAGTCTCTGTTTCCAGAAGAGAGAAGGAATAGTGGAGTGCACCAGCAATAGAGTCTGAGATGGACCTGTTGGGCAGTTAGGCATACTGTGGGGGATCCAGGGTGTCCGGTACACTGCTCTGAATGTGAGCCATAACCACTCTTTCAGAACACTTCATGATGTTTGGAGTGAGGGCTACTGGCCTTTAATCATCCAGACAAAGGGGAGGGCTTTTCTTGGGGACTGGAAAATGGTTGTGGTCTTGAAACATCCCTTCTCTTTGATATTTTAAAGATTTCACAGAAAGGTCATAATAAAAATGTTAGAAACTGAGGATACAGAACAACCTGATGCCTAAAATTTTTGGCTAAAAGTGAAGACTTTTAAATATGTTAACCTCATTGAAATTTTCCTCATGTTTAATACGAGCATTCAATATTAATATCTTGTATATAATAGAAAATGAGGAAAAGATATTAGATAGATATGCTGTGATTTTAGCATTTTATTATGACCCCCAACACATTTAAGAGAAAAACAGATGATAGAGAAAGCAAAGTAAATCTCATAAGAAGTGAAATAAATGTTATTATTTATACATG
The DNA here is from genome assembly GCA_015106775.1 of Etroplus canarensis. Classification (NCBI taxonomy): domain Eukaryota; kingdom Metazoa; phylum Chordata; class Actinopteri; order Cichliformes; family Cichlidae; genus Etroplus; species Etroplus canarensis. The sequence goes on along the minus strand of VUQH01082325.1, from coordinate 3,101 downwards.
CTGTGCAAAAGCTAGAATATATTATTTGGGTAAACACTCAGATCAGTCTCAACATTAGTGTACTATACCAAATCTGCTTTAGGAGACCTCTTAATTACATTGCCAGACTCATTCCTGTACAATATTTCACATAAGCAGTACTTACCTAGGGACACAACAGCCACACTCTCTGGAAGAAAATGTAGCTTGAACTTGATAAGCAGGTGCACCAATATGATGCAGATACCTGGGTGGAGTGTTAAGAGAAAACACCACTGAATGTATATTTGTGAAACATGCATCAATATTTTTAGAAAATCAAGCTGCACAAACTAAAATAACCCTCAAATCTTAGAGTGTTAAGAGCTTTTCAGTGGCTGCCTTCCCTCTGATAACCAACAGGAAAATCTTATCTAGCTCTAATTTGATTTCTTCTCATTATAGGTCTAAATACAACCCAGACTCAAAATTACATTATTCTAACAAAAAAAACCTGTTCAAAAAAGGTCACATACAGGGGCTATGATTGGGCAAGTAAATAGGCAGAAGTAAAAACCATGAGACACAGTAACAGTGAATCCAGCCTAGATTTATCTGTCAAATCTGAACAGTTTAGTCATTGGAGAGATGCTGAATTCAGGCCAATGTAAAGCAATGTAAAGCATTCAGTATTATGGAAGGGAATTCTACATAACTTAAAAGTGTGTGGTTTCTAAACTGCACTCTGAGATGGTTTTTCATTTGCTGACAATGTATCAAACCACTTATTAACTTTAGAGTACAATACTTCCTCTGTCTACAAGCTTCCTTAAACCATTTTTTTCTTTTTTACCCATAGGTTTTGAGTTTACAACTAAAACTGCATCATTTCCAAAAGTGAATGAGCCTAAATAGTAACTATATGCATCATTCATGCCATTACCTTGGTCTGTAATCTTACAGTGGTCCATTGGACTAATGTGCATAATGGGTACTTTATGTGTCTGAAGAAGTACTTCATAACCATTCAATGTGAAACCACATCCTTTCCTATAAATCCACTGCCATCAGCCTAAATCACCATCTGCAAACTTGATTTAATAAAACACTTAAGAAGCCCTCCATTATTAGGCATATGGGATAAGTTATTTATGTTTAGTTAACCAAAACAAGCATATTTCCTGTTCTAAAACCATCTATTTCTTTATTTCTTTCCTGTCTGGTCAGAGGGGCCGCTGACTACATTAATCAGCAGTTTACGATGACAGTCAACTATTGCATCGAAAATATGGAGTCAGACTGATACAGACTGAATAACCACCAACCAATAACAAGCAGGCTGAAGAATATGGTCAACCCGCTGGACTGCTCTTCTTCTTGGGCCTTAACCCCCGTCTGCACTGGCAGAATTGGCTTGACGGTCGGGGGTGCCGGGGTAGTTGGCTTGACAGTAGTTGTTGTGGAGTGAAGCGTCTCATTGCTGTAGTTTTCAGTGGTGTCATTGGCCTTACTGCAAGGTGACAGTGAGGAGTGAAGTAAGTTGGCTGGCTATTTCAAGATGGATCAGCTATTCCCTGTGTTTAAACAGGTGCCATTTTGATGTAGGCTTGAATTTAGGCAAAGATTATGAAAGCATGACAAACAACAGCAATTTATAACACAACAAGATATATATATATATATATACATATATATATACACACACACATTACTACCCAGTGTAAACAGACGGAATACAGATTTTGTTTTAATGGAATTACACATGCTAACCCTTTAGCATTACAATGATAAACAGTCATTTGGCTTATACTATTACTACTACAAATAATAATAATAATAATAATAATAATAATAATAATAATAAGTGAAACTACTTCCAGCTAGGCACAATGAGCTAAGTTAATACAAAGAGAGCGGTGAAATGAGCGTTTGTTGTCTCTGACCTGGCAAACGGCCCATCCTTCAGTGATTCTGACTCAAGTTTATGCTCTTTTTCGTGTGTTTTTAATGTTGGGTCTCTCTCAGCTGTGGTATCCTGTGTTCTCACATTTCCTCCATCGTCATTTCTCTCATGCAGGTCCAGCGAGTTCCCACTCTGTACTCGCTCTGACACGCACACATTTACGAACAGCAACAAGAAAAACAGCAGCGCCTGAGGACTAACGCTTCTCATCCTCAACCGACTTTTTTCATACACGAAAGCTACGCTTTGGAATTAAAAAAATAAATTAAAAAAACCGTCTCTCTCATGTCGACAGCTCCACGAATCTGTTGACATCACGACTCCGCTTCCCAGTGCATCGCTTTGTTGGGAGGTGTAGTTTTTAGGCATTGCACATGGGCATTAAAATGAGGCAAGGGAGCAATTAAAAGCGCTTGAAGCAGTTCTTGTTTTTTTTTAAAAAAAAAAATAGGTACTTTTTTCTCCAGCGGATAAATCAACATTCATTCGTACATGTAAAACGTTGACGTTTATAGCTATTCTCATATCCTCGATTTCCCATAAGCCATTACTGTGTCGCAGCAACCTCCTGTTTTGGTGTTTCATGGAAGTTGTAGTCTTACTGAAGCTCGCACTATCTCCAAAAGTACCGGGCGTGCATTGGGTAACACTGAAACGTTCTCCACCCTGTAACGAGTCATATTAGAAGACTGTGAAGACTGTCAAACATAAATGCTCTCTGTGAAACAAAAAAACGATACAGTTATTGGAACATTTTCCCAAATATGTAAATCATTTGTCTGTCTGTAAAGGCGTGCACCTTACTCTAAACGGAGTCTGCGGACGTTTTATAGTTTTCTGGGTTTTCAGGGAGAAATTCTGCAGTGGGTTTTTTTGTTTTTTGTTTTTTTCTGCTTGTTACATTACTGTTCAAACTCTGTGATGTCAGATCCCCTGGGGCCTCTCTAGGTTATACCTTGTCCTTTTATTTTATTTATTTATTTTTTTTTTGCATTGCTTTACATTTAACTCAGATTACAGCACTTGACACAATCCTGCATTTTTACTTGTATGCAGGCTGTGCTGCACAGTATTGTAAATTTCTTGTGCAGAGTTGAATAGTAAATAGACTTTAAAAATGAAAACTCCGTTGCAGCGTTAACTCCTTTATTATAACTTCAACAGGAGGCAAAAACGTTCA
>VUQH01082324.1:0-17951 GCA_015106775.1 Etroplus canarensis | reverse complement strand
AAGACGGTAGTGAGACCTGCTATGATGCATGGTTTGTTGACGGTGGCACTGACAAAAAGACAGGAGGTGGAGCTGGAGGTGGCAGAACTGAAGATGTTGAGATTTTCACTGTGATTGACCAGGATGGACAGGATTAGAAATGAGTACGTCAGAGGGACAGTGCAAGTGGATGTTGAAGATGGAGCTGCCAGGCAGGAGGAGAAGAGGAAGGCCACAGAGAAGATTCATGGATGTAGTGAAGGAGGACATGCAGAGAGTTGGTGTGAGGGAAGAGGATGCAAGGGATAGGGTGAGATGGAGGCAGATGATCCGCTGTGGCGACCCCTAACGGGAGCAGCCGAAAGGAGAAGAAGAAGATATAAGCATCAGTTATTGTGATCATATGAATTCATGATTCACAGTTAGTAGTCCATAGTCCATAGTGGAGTGATGGGCGGAGAACGTTTGCAATATTTCCGTATCATATAACTTTTATGTTTCCTCTGCAGCTGAGACAAAGATCTGTTTTAAGTACTACCATGGCGTGAGCGGAGCCCTGAGAGCCACGACCCCCTGCATCACTGTGAAGAATCCTGCAGTCCTGGTGTGTTGAATCAGTCTGAGATTTAGACACAGGAAATCTCTTTCAAGAGCGGTAAAGTTAGGCTGCGAGGATAACTGGTTATGATTGTTGTTCAAGTTGTCATCATAAAGACTCTGACCATAATTTATCAAAAACCAAACTGGATTTAAATGCCAGTGATTCCCCCTTCAAGGTTGTCTCCTTGGGCACCTCTGGACTGCTTCCAGCTGCTGCTGCTTTTTGTAAAGCACTCCCTGGAATTCCCATTCTGACCACTTATGTTTATGCATCTGCAGTCCACCTGGATCTCCTCCACTATGTTAATCTGTCGAGTTGTCTTGGGTAAGAGGTCGAAGTAACAAGGAGTAAAATTTGGTGAGTAGGGAGTGAAGTTTCTGTTGCCAAAAAACCACTAACCCTTTGGGGTGAGGATTCACAGTTAAGAACTCTGTGAATGCTCTTGGTGGCACTCCTGACCTGATATATTACCTCCTGGCTTGCACACTATGGATTCTTCCACTTAAAACTTCCATTTGTTTGAGTTGGAGACATGAAAGTTGGGTCAGTTTGACACAGAAGTTGATGTTTGCTTCCACTAGTCTCGGGTCCATGGTGAAATGTCCATGTGTTCAGCTCGCAGGGCTCTGAAACGGCAAGAGTTTTTTGACAACAGAAACCCACCCCACTGGCCAGATTTGGCTATGTGTTACTTCTTCCTCTTTTAAAAATGAAATCCAGATTGAAGGATTGTGGTTCTGACATACTGGCAAGCATCCCAGACACTGAAGTGAAAGTGGTCAGAAAATTACATCTATGAAGGGGTCTACAGTCCCAATTCCAAAAACCTTGGAATGTTGCTTCAAGAATAAATAAAAACACGATGCAAATCTCAAACCGATATTTTATTCACAACAGAACACAGAAAAACATATCAAATGTTGAAAGTAACACATTTTACTATTTCCTGAAAAATAGTAGCTTATCTTGAATTTGATGGCAGCAACTGGTCTCAAAAAAGTTTGGACAGGGTCTTGTTTTCCACTGTGTAGCATTCCCTCTTCTTTTGACAACAGTCTGTAAACATCTGGGAACTGAGGAGACCAGCTGCTGGTCCCATTCTTGTCTAAGATTCCATTTGTTCAACAGTCCTGGATCTGGACTCCAGGCAGGTCAGCCATGCTGGTGAAATAGCTGCAGTTTGCTGTTTAGCATTGTCTTGCTGAAATATGCAAGGCTTTTCCCTGATAAAAGACGTGGTCTGGAGGGGAGCATATGTTGCTCTAAAACCTGTATATGCCTTTCCAGATGTGCAGCAAATTGCCAGTACCACAGGCACTTGTGCACGCCCATACCATCAGGGATGCTGGCTTTTGAACTGAGTGCTGATAACACGCTGGATGTTCCCCTTCCCCTTTTATCTGGAGCATGTGGCATCCATGAAAAATTACAAATTGATTAATATGACCACAGAACAAGTTCCCACTTTTCCTCAGTCCTTTTTAAATGAGCTTTGGCTTAAAGATGGCAGTGTTTCTGGATCATGTTCACATATGGCTTCTTCTTTGCATGATAGAGCTTTAACCTGCATTTGTGGATGGCACTGCCAGCTGTGTTAACAGACAAACCTCTGTCCATCTTTACTCCTGGGAGACTCCACCTCTTTAAGGTGCTCTTTTTATACCCAATCAAATATGTTGCCAATTAACTTCATTAGTTGTAACATGTTCCTCCAGCTGTTTCTGTAGTACCACTTACTTTTCCAGCCTTTTGTTACTGTTGTCCCAACGTTTTTGGAAACGTGTTGCTGCCATCAAATTCAAGATGAGCTGGTATTTTTTCATGAAATAGTAAAATGTCTCACTTTTAAAATTTGATGTTTTTCCTAGATTATTTTGTGAATTAAATATTAGTTTATGAAATATGCAGATCCTTGCATTGTGTTTTTATTCTGTTTTACACAGCGTCCCAAGCTTTTTGGAACTGGGGTGGAAGATAAACTTGTGTGTTTTTGGATCCACCAGCATGCAGGCCTGGTTTTGAAGCCATTTTAACGTTCGGTTTCTGCAAGCTGAGCTATAAAACACTTGAGTTGCCTGAAAGGCTTCAAATCTGTCAAAAAAAAATCTGTGGTATTCATTGAAAAATGATCAGTCATTGTGTAAAGTGCGCATCATTTCTCAATAATGGAGTCTTGTGGTGCTTTTTATGCAATCTTTCATGCTTTTCAGTCGACTGACCTGCACATATTGGGTCGTATATGTCAATCCCTAACTCGCTGCCACATAAATGATGAGCCGTGCCGCCTCACTGGTGCGCCACCGCCTCCATTCAGTCATAATTTATTCCCTCAGCCTTCAGAGGTGTTTTCTCCCTGATCTAAATTTGTGTGAATTCAGTAGGACAGACACGTGTCCCTGTGGCATCTAGAGTGTGACATTGTCTCTTCTCTCTCAGGTGGAGGGGCTGACCGAGCAGGTCGGAGTCGAACATCCTCGGAAGCTGATCAGCTTCACTTTGACGGGTGAGCCGAGCGGTTTGGCTCCGTGTCTGTTTTCAAATCTTTGCAAATCTAGAAGAGTTGCTCCGTAACTCCATAACGAAGCCTTCAGAAACACAGAGCAGATGTTTGGATTGTAGCTGAGTGATCCATCTTATCTTCATCTGTGTCTTACAGTCCCGTCGGGAAAGGCTAGTGTAAACTAGTGTAAACACAGAGGGCTCGAAATTGAAAGGCATTGTTTTCCCACCAGAGAGAGTTTGAAGATTTGATCAGTTTTTTCGCTCAACTGAGACGATATCAGGTTTATTGTAATGAGTTTACCAGAATGGGCTGCCCACTTGTTGGCCACAATGTATCTGCTTAAATGCTTGCCTCTGTGGTCACGGCATCTGTTTTGTTGCAGATCTGCGTGCCACCGGTTTGAAGAAGGGCATGTTTTTTAACCCCGACCCGTACCTAAAGATGTCCATCCACCCAGGGAAGAGGAGCGTCTTTCCCATCTTCAGCCACCACGGGCAGGAACGCCGCTCAGCCATCATCGCCAACACCACCAACCCCATCTGGCATGGAGAGGTGACTTTTTATTTTACACCAACCAAGAACACATTTACATAATAATAATAATAATATAATATAACATAATAATAAAAAATTGACCTCAGGTGTTGGCAGACGCCCTCTCAGGACTGGTACACAATATGGAAAGAAGTATTAAGCCACCTATAAATTTTATGACATCCTATTCTAAAACCATAGGCATTAACATGCAGTTGGTCCCGCCTTTGCAGCTAGAACAGTTTCCACTCTTCCGGGAAGGCTTTCTACAAGATTTCTGAGTGTGTCTGTGGGAAGCTCATTTGTGAGGTCAGACACTGCTGTTGGACGAGAGGGCCTGGCTCGCAGTCTCTCTTCTAGTTCATCCTAAAGGTGTTGGATGGGGTTGGGGTCAGGCCTCTGTGCAGGCCAGAAAAGTTCTTGCACACCAGACTCATCCAGCCATTCCTTTATGGAGCTTGCTTTGTCCACTGGAAGATAGTCATGCTGGAAGAGAAGAGGGCCTTCCCCAGACTTTTCCCACAAAGTTCTCTCTTCTCTTAAGTCGCTTAGCCCCTTTAGGAGCGTAGGCCATTAACAAACCTCTTCCATCTAACTCAACTCTGTCTCACTCCAGCTAGTTCTCTGTCTCTTCAGTTCTGCCTCAGTGTCTCATCTCCAGCTGTTTCTGGGTTGTCCCCTTTTCCTTTTCTCTTGCGGGTTCTAATTCAGAGCCTGGCGGGTGATGCTGGATCCCGGTTTTCTTGAGGTCTATCCATTCCAGCCCCACTTCCTCCACAGGGTCTGCTTGTTGACTGGCTCCTGTCTTGCTCTTTGCCACAGGTCAATATTATGATTCTGTCAGGCCACCTGATGTTAAAAATGCACCTCAGACAAATGTTAATGGATGTTTGAATCTTCTTGGGTGTCCTCCAGGTTGTCCTCCAGGTTGCCTTGACATAGGAGTTGAAGATGCACATTTTTGTGGCTGTGCTGATCTCTCTGGAGGCCCAGATCTTCTACAGCATTGCCAATCTTGGCAGTGACATCTCAATCTGTGCCCCCATCTGTCAACCATACTTTCCAGGTAGCCCAAGGAATCAAATGCCACAAAGCGGGAGTCATAGAATTGTCCAAAAATGTCTCAGTAAGAAAAACCAAGGGACCCAGGCCAACCTCAGGAAAACAACCCCATAGCACCATCCTCCACCAAACTTTACAGTCAGGCAGGTTACGTTCTCCTGGCATTCACCAAACCCAAACTCCTCCATCAGACTGCCAGACAGAGAAGCGTGATTCCTCACTGCACAGAACATATTTCCACTGCTCAAGAGTCCAGTGGCAGCATGCTTTGCACTACTTCATCTGACACTTGGCTTTGTGCTTGGCGATGTAAAGCTTGCATGGAGCTGCTTGGCCATGAAAATCATGCGCCAGTGGACATTTTTCTTGCTGATATTAAATACCAGAGGAGGTTTGGAACGCTGAAGTTACTGAGTGAGCAGATCGTTGGGACTGTGACGCACTGTGCGTCTCAGCACTCTGTGACCCCACTCCGTAACTTTACATGGTCTGCCACTTGGTGACTAATATGATGATGATGTGGTTCCTTCCACTTTGCAATAATATCACTTACAGTTGACGGTTGAATATCTAGGAGGGAAGAAATTTCGCTTAATGACTTATTGCAGTGGAGGCATCTGATTACGCTACTGCACCACACTGGAGTTCATTGAGCTCTTTAGAACAACCCTTTCTTTCACAAATGTTTGTAAAGGCAAACTAAAGGCATAGTTAGCTGCTTGTCTTTGTATACCCGTGGCAATGGGACTGAATGAAACACCCGAATTCACTGATTCAAAGGTGCGGCCCAATCCTTTTGTCCATATAAATTTGATTCTGATTCATGTTTTTGCAATTATTCTTGAAGAATCAGCTTCTACTATCAAGGCAATGCAGTGTTTCCCTCCTTCTCTGCGTGCATTTGCCTTTTTGCAGAAATACACATTCGTGGCCCTGATGACAGACATCCTCTACATCGAGGTGAAGGACAAGTTTGCCAAAAGCCGACCGATCATCAAACGCTTCCTCGGTCAGCTTACGATCCCTGTGCAGCGGCTCATTGAAAAGATACCAGGGTAGGTGGAAAATATGCAGACACAGGCAGACATGAGCTCACTCAGATGCACATAAACAGAGCTCAGTAGAACACTTTGTCTGTGCGTACCGTGTTAACCAGATCTCCTTTTCTCGTTGTTTAACTACACAGAGTCCAGCCTGTGAGTTTCTCCCTGTGTCGACGCTTGCCCACCGAACATGTTAGTGGGCAGCTGCAGTTCAAAGTTGAGCTCACCTCGACGGGCCCGGATGGTAAATCTGCCTCTCAGCTCTTCTTAAATATTTATGACTTTTGTTATTGGTTCATGAAATTTGTTTTCATCAACCTGTTCTGCCGACCGTAGGAGCCTCTCCGGACTCCATCATCGGTATTTCGTCCATAAATGGAGCTCCGGGGACTCCTTCCGATGATGAAGACCTACCCCATCACCTACCAGGCGTGGTCTCCGCAGGCCCTTCTCCCACCGGCTCCCAGGGCTCCCAGGGCATGTGGGAGGGCGGCGCCACAGCCTGCCCAGAAAAGGAGCTTCCTCTCATCGGAGCAGAGGGCAGATTTGATGAACCTGAAAGCTTTTTAGGCAATGAAATGCTCCAGAGGTCGTTCAGTGAGGGTCTGGATGCTATTGAGGCCCCTAAAGGACCAGGAGAAAGACCCCTTGGTGCCGCTTCACCCAAACTGTGCTCTAGTTTCCCCACACACACGAGGCTCAGCGCCATGCTGCACATCGATTCAGACGAGGATGAAGAGAGATCCGGGGCCAATGACATCACTCCGGTGCCGCTATCACCGCTGCTAATGAACGGCGAGCCTCCAGATGTGGGCGGCCTAGACGAAGAAGACACGTTCCCTGAGCTGCACCAGGAGCCCGAGCAGCTGGAGCAGCCAGCGCTGGAGGCAGAGCCTGTGGGTGGAGGTGCTGCAGCAAGAGACGTGCCTCCTGAGGCTGTGGTGGCCCCCGAGGTGGATGCTAGTCTGGACTTGGAGGATGTTTTGGAACCGGACGTTTTCCTTGAAGTTGAAGAGGTTCCATTCACAGAGGCCGTGTCCCATGATGTGTTGCCAGAAGGTAGAGATGTTGCTGAGCAAGGAAGGGGGGCCGGCGAGGACCCCATATCGGAGGTTGATACCTGCTCAATGGCAACAGCCCCTCAGACGGTCTTCTCATCGTCAGAGAGCTGTCCAGTTACACTGACCACCGCTGTGGTGAGTTCATTCTTCTCATATGGACACAATAAAGAATCTGGATACTCAGTCGTTTGGAAAACTATTGACTACTGAAAATCCTTAAGTTAGTAGTACAGATTTCATAAGCATTTGTTGACTTTAGGTTTATTTCAAACTCACAGATAACTTCAAAAATGCAGAACTGCCTTAAATCTGCATTCTTTCTCAGAGCCAGAAGGGGGCGACTAGTGTGGATCCAAAGGAAATTCGATTGTTGAGAAAATCACCTAATTTCATTGACTTTACTGATGAGTTTATGGTCTAAATTGCCAGTATGAGCATACACTGTACAGTACTGTGGAAAAGTCTTAGGCCAGCCCCCAGTGTATGATGACATGGACTGGGTAATGTGTTGGGAACCAAAGGATGCCACATCATTTGATGGAAATGAGAATTATCAACCTACAGAGGCTGAATTCATAGACACCCTGAAAATCAAAGGGAAAAAATGATGCGGCAGGCTTGTCCATTTCTGCTGAAATGTCATTGTGGCAACTCAAAATGGTACTCAGTAGGTTGTGTGGCCCTCCACGTGCTTGTATGCATGCCTGACAACTTCAGGGCATGCATCTTATGAGATGACAGATGGTGTCCTGGTGGATCTCACAGCATCACTGAGCTGCTGGAGAGTCTGAGGTGGTCCCAAAGGTGGTCTATTAGATTTAGGTCAGGCGAGTGTGGGGGCCAGTCAGTGGTATCAGGTCCTTCATCCTTCATGAACTATCTGTGTACTCTCACCACATAAGGCTGGGCAGTGTCATTCATCAGGAGGAACCCAGGACCCACTGCACCAGTGTAGGGTCTCACAGTGGGTCCAGGGATTTCATCCTGATACCTAATGGCAGTCAGGGTGTCGTTTCCTAGCCTGTGGAGGTCTGTGTGTCCCTCCATGGATATGCCTCCCCAGATCATCACTGACCCCCCCACTAAACTAGTCATGCTGAACGATGTTACAGGCGGCATAACATTCTCCACAACTTCTCCAGTCCCTTTCAGGTCTGCCACATGTTTTCAGGGTGAAACTGCCCTCATCTGCGAAAAGCACAGGGCGCCAGTGGTGGCCCTGCCAGTTCTGGCATTCTATGGCAAATGCCAATCGAGCTCCACAGTGCCAGGCAGTGAGCACAGGGCCCACTAGAGGACAGCGTCCTCTCAGGCCACCCTTATGAAGTCTGTTTCTAATTGTTTGGTCAGAGACATTCACGCCAGTGTCCTGCTGGGCGTCATTTTGTAGAGCTCTGGCAGTGCTCAACCTGTTCCTCCTTGCACAAAGGAACAGATACTGGTCCTGCTGACGGGTTAAGGACCTTCTACAGTCCTGTCCAGCTCTCCTGGAGTAACTGCCTGTCTCCTGGAATCTCCTCCTCTGGAGATTGTGCTGGGAGACACTACAAACCTTCTGGCAATGGCACGTATTGATGTGCCATCCTGGAGAAGTTGGACAACCTGTGCAACCTCTGTAGGGTCCAGGTATGACCCTAGCCAAACGCAAAACTAGTGAAAAAACAGTCAGAAAAGATGAGGAGGGAAAAAAAATGTCAGTGACCCCCACCTGTAAAACCATTCCTATCTTAGGGTGGTCTCATTGTTGCCCCTCTAGTGCACCTGTTGTTGATTTCATGAACACCAAAGCAGCTGAAACTGATTAACAACCCCCTCTGCCACTTAACTGACCACATCAACATCCCAGAAGTTTAACTGACTTGATGCTGCACTCCGATTAAAAAGTGTTCCTTTAATTTTTTTGAGCAGTGTATTTTGCTGCCAAGCAGCCACACTTTTTAAAATAATTTTTAAGGCAATAGATGTCCAGTGGCACCGGCGTGGTGTGATTTATCCTCATCATACAGACTATGAATGATGGGAATAAAGCAGGATACACTTTACTGTGTGGTTGACAGGTGACTAGCGCGCAGTGTTCTCAGTGTCTCGGTCAGATCAAGCCTTCACTTGTTGCATCAGGTTTCAAAACACCAAGGCTGCGACGGTAAGAACACTCACAGCAGGACTGAACTAACCACTGGGTGAAATCGTGGGGGATACATCCACTGAATATGTTGCACTGCGGTTATGTGTTTAATAGACTATTTTCTCTACCACAATCTGCGCTGAGCTGCAGGGTTTAGTTGCGCGGGCGACACGGCGAGCTGATCCAGTACCATCGTTCTCCTTTAACTGGAGGGTGGTCGATGTGTACGCGGTGTCATGGAGTCAGTTAGTCGGAGATAATTTTTCCTTTTGTCTGGCTTGTTTTGTTCCTGCAGTGATCTGGGAACAGAGCGTGAGTGGGAACCAGCGATCTGTTTCCTCTTTACACTGAATTTTTATCACAAATCTTCCAGGATTGTTTCTTTTGAGATGTGACGCCCACGCACCGATGCATATTTGTATGGAGTCAAACTTTTGTTGCCTTGGTGATGGAGCCGGTGCTGCCTTGTGCTGTGAGCTGGGACCGACTGACTGTGGGTGTCTTTTACATCTACCGCACTGTGCAAAAGTCTTGAGTCACCCCTTATGTCTTTATATTTTGCTTCCGTGGAGCCAGACTTTCTTGTAATTTTGTAAAAATGGTCTTAAGCAGTAGTTCTCCAGGCTTTCTGAGGGTCCTTTAAAGTGTTTCTTTGGACATTGGCTGCTTTTTCACTCATTTTCAGTCCAGTCCTTGTACCTGATCATTATCAAAGGAATGTTTTTTTTGTTTTTTAAGTCACTTAACACTGACCTGTGAATCATTCAAGCATAAAAAGGCGCCAAACACAAGGGGTGAACCAGTGTTTTTTCTACACATAACAGGCAACTTAGCAAAGAACCAACTTTAAATTGGATATTTACGCACTTTTTTACCAGCAGTTTGTCGCAAAAACACATCATTTGTTCCCATTTCTCTTGTTGAGTCTATGAAAAATGCCAGCGATAATGCAGCTTGGGAGGAATAAATATATATTTTTATACAAACAAGGTGATTCTCAAAGAGCTATTAGCCTAAAACTTGGCATATCTCTGCATGATGATGCAGGTGCATCCTTGAAGTAGTTCAGGAAACTGGACAAGTGGAGGAAAAAAGAAGAAGAGGCAGGCCTTAAGCTATTTGCAGCAGATGAACAGTATCTGATAGTCATTTCCTTAAGATAGAGGAAAAAAATCCAGCAAAGACCCGAAACAGGATCCGAGAGATGCTTCTGGACCTTCACTTGATCCATTTACTGCTCACTGAAGCCTCATCAGAAATGGTCTCAGTGGGAGGGTGGCTGTCAAGAAGACATTCTTAACCTTGTACTGCACAACATGGGCCAAAAGTGACCCGGCTGAAGTTATTCAGGAAAGAAGTTAGAAAATGTTATCCATCAAAGGGTTAATTCAGTTCAATTCAGTTTTATTTATATAATGCCAGTTCACAACAAAAATGATCTAAAGGCACTTTAAACTTTAAGGTAAAGATACTACAGTGTTAGAGAGAAAACTCCAGCAATCAGACGAACCCCTGCGAGCGAGCACTTGGCGACTGCGGGAAGGAAGAACTCCCTTTTAACAGGAAGAGACCTCCAGCAGAACCAGGCTCAGAGACGGCCAGCCACCTGCCTCGACCGGTTGGGGGTGAGGGGAGAGAAAAGAGAGAACGGAGAGCAAAGAGAGACAGACGATGGGAGCGAGAAGACAACAATTTAATGACATGCAGGAGTTAGGGAAGTGAAACAGGAAGAAAAAGCTGAGGTATGCCAAACTGCGCAAGAACTAGACTGAAAATCAGTGACAACAGGTCTTCTAAAGTGATGAATCCAAAGTTGACGTTTTTGCTTCAGATGATCATCGAGGAGGTCAGGAGAGAGGTCCAACAGTGAGTGTCTACAGACATCTGTGAAACACGGTGGAGGCTCCGTCATGGTTTGGGGCTGCGTCAAATCAGTGGCGTTGGATATCTTGTCAAAATTCATGGAATTATGAATGCAGAAAAGTGCTGTCAGATTTTGATCTACTTTACATCTGGAAAGCATCTGACTGGCAACGGCTTGTGTGCCATGATTGGCATTCCTGAAGACTACTCAAAGAAATTACGAGAAAGTTTGCCTAAGAGAGTTCAGGCTGTGAGGAATAAAGCTGCTCAAAAAATAACTGACTCACAAATGTTGCTTTTGCCTTATATACTGTATTTCCTTTCACGTTTGCACGTTTAACTGAATCTTTGCACCTATTTACCATTTTCCTGGCAACATATAAAGATATTAGGGGTGGCTCAACTGTACATGCGTTGAACTGAGTAATTTTGTCTTTTTACCATTGTTTTATTTTGTAGGAAGCGGAGGAGGGAGCAGAGACCGCCATAGATCCAGGGGGAGAGGTAGAGTCTGGTGCCCCACCAACCAATCAAGCTGTGGACGATGAAGGCGGTGGGCACGCTGTCTTCCCAGAGGTGGAAGCACTGCCGGCCGGCGAGCCAGAGGAGTTCGAGGAGATCAGTGTGAGGAGGCTGAGCCTCCAGGCAGCAGGGGGCGTGGCTGAACAACAGGAAGGGGAGACGAAGCCACGTGAGGAGGTGGGATCTGGAGACTCGGAACAAGTTACCACCGAAACAGACGGAGAGGAAGGTAGTCCTCTTTGAGCAAATCTCCGAAGTCGGTCATTTCAGTTTTGGTTGGACATTACAACCCATGACATTTTTGTCCTTCCTTCTGTCTGTTGTGTGTTTTCTGTGCTCAGGTGCTCACGTTAATGGACATCCTGTGCGTTCACTTCCTTCTGTGCGTCACGACATCCACCGATACCAGCGTGTGGACGAGCCTCTGCCTCCCAGTGAGTGTGTGTGTCTGCATGCCCCGTATTGTGTCATTCTGTTCGTGTGTCTGTCGTTCACGCGTGGTCGTTCATACGCTTGGAAACGCCCAGAGAGTGACGTCACAGATGCAGAGGTCCTGAAGCCTCTGAAAATGGGGGACCGTGTATAAAATAGCTCTAATTCCTAAACAGTCATTGCCGGTCTTTCACGTCAAAGGCGAAAGTCTGCATTCCATCACATTTCGACTGTTTGATTTGAGACCCACTGTTGTGGCGTACAGAAACAATGTTACAAAAAATGTCACATTGTCCTAAAGCTTACAGACTAGGGTGCAGGTTATAAAAACCTGGTTTGATTCATGACTTTTGTCCAGATTCATGGACATTATAAAACCTTTTGCATCCTCATGGAATAAATCTGAATCGCTTTACATACAGTCAGTCAGGACAGGAAACATCATCTGGTCCTCAGCAGGTCTTAGAGGAGGCAAAAGCAACTTCAGATGAACAGCAAAAACACATGACATATTTAACACTAATGAAGCTAAAATGCAGAAGCAGTGTGTGAATAACTGTGTCCACTCTTACTGCTTCCACAGGATTTAAGGATTTCAACTGATTTGTCATCAGTCAGTGTGACCACCTCTATAAAAGCAGAAGTTCTGGCACTTTGCTGGTCTCAGGCATTCAGGTGTTTGTTAACACAATGCCAAGGCGGAACGACATCAGCGACAGTCTTAGAGAAGCAACTGTTGCTGCCCATCAATCTGGGCAGGGTAATAAGTCCATTTCCAAGCTGTTTGAAGTCCATCAGTCTGCACTGAGAAAGAAGGTGGACGTCCCCAAGGTTAGCAGCGCTTAGAGAAACTGCAAAAACACCCAAGAGCTGCACCTCAGACGCTACAGACCTCAGTTAGCACCCTGAATGTTAAAAGTGATCATGATACAAATAGGAAAAACACTGAACAAGTATGGCTTGTTTGGAAGGGTTGGCAGGAGAAAGCTTCTTCTCAAAAGAACTCGGCAGCATGACTTAGGTTTACAAAGTTGCATCTGAACAAACAGTGAGACTTCTGGTAAAATATCCCTTAGACAGAGCAGACCAAAGTGGAGTTGTATGGCCATAATGCACAGCACCACGTTTGGTGAAAACCAAACACAGCCAACACCTCATACCAGCTGTCAAGCGCAGTGGGGGAGGGATGATGATTTGGACCTTTTTTGCAGCCACAGGACCTGGGAACCTTGGCAGTCTTCTAGAGCCAGATGTGAAGGCCATCTGTCTGACGGCTAAAGCTTGGCTAAAACTGGGTCACGCAACAGAACAATGATCCCAAGCACAGCAGCAAATCTGCAACAGAATGGCCGAAAAAGAAAAGAATGAAGGTGTTGCGATGGCCCAGTCAAAGTCCAGTCCTCGACCTCACTGGAATACTGTGGTGGGACTTTAGGAGAGACGCATAAAAAAAAACACCCACAAACCTCAATGAACTGAAGCAACACTTTAAAAAAGGAGTGAGCCAACATTCCTCCACAGTGCTGAGAGAGACTGATAAAGTCGAACAGAAAACCATTAATTCAAGTTATTGCTGCTAAAGGTGGTTCTACACGTTACTGAATCACGGGGTGGACTTAGTTTTTCATATATGGCCTCATTTTTGTTAACTAAATAATCCGTTGTGTGTTGTTATTCATTTGAGGTTTTAAATAATTTTAGAAACTGGTAAAGACCAGGTGCTTTTTAAAAATTATGCCCTGATTCATAAAACCATAACTGAAAGACTACAGGCAGATCGAACACAGTGCACTACAAAGCAAAACAGCAAGGTTTAGTAGCACAGCAGCTAATGAACTAGGCTGGAAAGTGTGTCATGCCCTTATTTAGACGTTTTAGCACTTCAGCCCACTTGTAGCTATTTTCATTCATTTAAAGTGCTCTTCTATTGATATTATAGGTGCACAGATATTAATACACACCATTTGTACACCACCCTGTGTTCGGGAACTCACCTCTTCTACCTCTAAGAGGGGGTGCCCTTGAACCAATAAGTATGTATAAACATGTGTCTGCAGATACATGATTATAAAGTTTTGATATTAGGAAATCACATACAGTATACTCTGCTAGACATAAACTTATTACATTGAGCTATCCAGGCTCTCATCCACTCTGTCTCTGTGTTGTGGGGACCTGAAGCCTGTCACAGCTGTCATGCACTATATGGACAAACGTATTGGGCCACCTATGCATTACACCTACAGGAGCTTTAATGACATCCAGTTCTAAATCCAGCTTCTACCTTTCTGAGAAGTCTTTCTACAAGATGTCTTGGGAATTTTTGTCCATTTAGCCAGAGGAGTATTTGTGAGGTCCGACACTGAAGGTCGATGAGAGCTCCTGGCTGTGTCAGGGTTTGTGGAGGCGGACCCTAAAGCAGACAAACACAGATGTTAGTTTTAGCCAACGTTTTAATAAAACACAGGGTGAATGCAACTGGTGAAGGAGTAAGTCTAAGGCTTGTTCCGGTGGCTGAGATTCCAGGGTGCTTTGTGGGTGCTGGGCCTGTGGTTTTCCAAGGACCGAGAACGGGGTCCGGGTTGAAGAAAGCGGCAGGCAGATCCGGTGTGAGGGGGATCAGATGGAGTCCTTGATTCAGGGAATGAGAATGGGTCAGGCAGGTCTACAGCAAAAGAGTGAGAGTTGCTATCGTTCCAGCGGAGAATGGCGAGAACTGCAGGGAACGATGGGAAACACACAGCAGGTGCCCAGTCACCGCAGACCTCAGCTACATCCACACCTAGAGACTCAAGCACAAGGTTAACAACCCAACCCACAGCAGACAGAAAAGAGAAAGAGCCAAAGAGAAGAGAGAGCAGATCTGATCCTGGCAGACAGTGGACCATGACACCCTGACAATCTCTGCTCCACTTCATCTTAAAGGTGTTGGATGGGGTGGAGTTCAGGACTCTGTGTGGGTCAAATTCTTTCATGCCAAGCTCATGAATACATGACTTTAACAGGCCTTACTATGTGCACTGGGGCACAGTCATGCTGGAAGAGGACAGGACCTTCCTCAAAGTGTTCCCACCAAGTTAGAATTTGTCCAAAATGTCTTGGTAAACAAATTCATTAAGATTTCCAGTTATTAGAACTAAGGGGCCCAGGCCATCCCCAGAAAAACAGCCCCATAGTATTATCCCTCCTCCACCAAACTTTGCAGTTGGCGCAGTGTAGTGAGGTGGGTAACGTTCTCCTGGTGTTCACCAAACCCAGACGCATCTATCAGACTGTCAGATAGAGAAGCGTGAATCATCACTCCACAGAACATGTTTCCAGAGCCCAGTAAGCAGCATGCTTTACACCACTGCATCCCACTTGGCATTGTGCTTAGCAATGTAAGGCTTGCATGGAGCTGCTTGGGCATGGAAACCCATGCCATGAAGCTCCCGGTGCACAATTTTTATACTGATGTTATTACCAGAGGAGGTTTGGAACTCAGTTTTTGAGTCAGCAGAGTGTTAGTGACTTGGATGTACTATGCACCTCAGCACTCGGTGACCCCGCTCTGTAACTTTACGTGGTCTGCCACTTGGCAGCTGAATTGCTGTGGTTCCTAAACACTTCCATTTGGCAATAATACCACTTACAGTTGATGGTGGAATATCTAGGAAGGAAGAAATTTCACCAGCTGACCTGTTACAATGTTGGTATCCTATTACAAAACCTCGCTGGAATTCAGTGAGCTCTTTAGAACGACCCATTCTTTCACAAATGTTTGTAAAGGCAGACTGCATGGCTAGCTGCTGGATTTTATACACCTGTGGGCAATGAGATATAAGTATCAACATCTTTTTTTTTAGCCAAATATGACCATATTTGTTCCTGAGTTGGGTGTTTTAACATGGAAGTCTGTGGAGATTGGCTCACTATAGGAGCCAGCCTCAAGTGACCACTAGAGGAACTGCAGTTTTTTGGCATTTTGGTGTGCCATTTTTATTCACTCGTCCCTGAGTTAAGTATCTGCTGGACTGAACAGGAGATTTTCAGCTAAACATTAAAAGTCATGCTTGAATTTGCCAGTTTAAGTCCAATGGAGAAAGCATAAAATCTGGCCAAAAATATCTTATTTCAGAATAGTTAGTTCGTTTTTTTCTTGTTTCATTTACAGTTGTGTGTCTTAAAGCCATTAAACACCTACTTTATTTCCATTTTACTTGCTTCTCAGACTGGGAGGCTCGGATCGACAGCCATGGCAGGATCTTCTTTGTGGACCACGTCAACAGGACTACCACGTGGCAGCGTCCCACTGGACCTCCTCCTCCACAAGGCCTGACCCGCTCTAACTCCATTCAGCAGATGGAGCAGCTGAATCGCAGGTAGGCTTTGAAAAGGGAAATCACCATGAAAAGTCAGCACCACTGAGTGTTATGTATGCATAAGCCACATTTACACTGCAGGAACTTCCTCTAGGGACTAGGAACTTTTGGAGGATCGGAGTCTAAATTGAATTTCCTAAACAAATTATTGACTTGACTCTAGTCTGGGGGGCACCAAGGTGTTTCCAAGACAGCTGGGAGATTTAATTTCTTCAACCTGTCCTGGATCTGCCCTGGGGCCTCCTCCCAGTTGAACATGCCCAAAACACCAGGAGGCATCCTGGTCAGATGATCGAACCACCTCAACTGGCTCCTTTCAATGTGAAACAGCAGTGGCTCTGCTCAGAGCCCTTGCTGGATGACTGAGATCCTCACCATATCACTAAGGGTGAGCCCGTACACCCTTCGGAGGAAACCCATTTCATATTTGCAGTCTCATTCGTTCAGTCAGTATCTGGAACTTGTGACTGTAGGTAAGGATAGATTGACCAGTAAATTGACAGCATTGCTTTTGTGCTCAGCTTCCTTCACCATGATAAACCGGGATAGTTACTGCATCACTGCAGATGTCAGTCTCTACCTTCACTCTCCTCTCATTTAAGATCTCAAGATCTTTAAACTCCTCCAATCTGGGAAGTATCTCGTTCCTGAAGCAGAGTGGGCACTCAACCCTTTTCTGACTGAGAACCATGGCGTCAGATTTAGAGGTACCGAAGCCTGTCCTAGCTGTCACTGGGCAAGAGGCCAGGTACTTCCTGAATATGTCACCTGTCTGCTGAGGTAGCTCTCACACAATCCAAGTTTCTGCTGGAGGTGCTCTGAGCCTTGACACTGGCCAGAAGACTCAGCCATCCCCCCAACTCCAACCCAAAGCAAGGTCACTAGAGGCAGGTACAGAGTCCCATACTGGAAACAACCCATCCCACGCTGCCATGAGAACCTTACCTAAAGCATGATGTATTCCTCTAGTTACCCAGCTCTCCTGGAAGTGTCTGCTCCCCCATTGCTGACCCCTTTCCCTCACACAGGGACCAGAGCGGGGGTCTGGATGCATTTAGAAATGCTGTCTGATTCCGGTAATTAAATAGGACTAATGAAGTTAAGAGGCACAGGTGGCTGAATGGCGCTAAGTGAAAGGGGAATTGAATTGTGGCGTGTTAAAATAGCATTTACCATTGGTATTGTTACATTTGATTGACTCACCTGTGTCTGCCAGAGGAAAACTTGCAATTAAGAATATTGCACATATCAGTATAATAAAAAATACAATATAACATTGGTTATATGCTTGAGTTTTGAACTTGTGTAATTGAAGTTCATAATTATTCTGCAAATGTGACATTGACAGCAGAAATAAATGATAGATATTCTAATGGGCTTCAGAAACCAACCACAGGGGCCCACAAGCCAGTGTAGTCCTAGTGCCGGTTCCAAGCCCGGGTAAATGGTGAGGGTTGCGTCAGGAAGGGCATCCGGCGTAAAAACTTTGCCAAATCAAATATGTGGATTCATAACACGACTTCCATACCGGATTGGTCGCAGCCTGGGTTAACAACAACTGCCTCCGGTGCCGTTAGCCAACAGGGTGCCGGTGGGAACTATGCTACTGTTGGCCGAAGACCAAGGAGGAGGAGAGGGGGAAAGCGTGTTAGGAGGCAGAGAGAGAGAAGGAAGAGTAGGAGGGTGGAGGTGAGAGTAGGGACTTTAAGACCACAGAGAAGATTGATGGATGTAGTGAAGGAGGACATGCAGAGGGTTGGTGTGAGGGAAGAGGATGCAAGGGATAGGGTGAGATGGAGGCAGATGATCCACTGTGGCGTCCCCTAATGGGAGCAGCCGAAAGAAGAAGAAGAAGAAGAAAATGT
>VUQH01082323.1:0-24077 GCA_015106775.1 Etroplus canarensis | reverse complement strand
CTCTCTCCCTTTACCAATCATAGTCCCTACATTTAAAGTCCCTACTCTCACCTCCACCCTCCTGCCTTTCCTTCTCGCTCTCTGCCTCCTAACACGCTTTCCCCCTCTCCCCCTCCTTGGTCTTCAGCCAACAGTAGCATAGTTTCCACCGGCACCCTGTTGGCTAACTGCACCGGAGGCGGTAGTTATTAACCCAGACCGCGACCGATCTGGTATGAAAGTCGTGTTATGAATCCACATATTTGATTTGGCAAAGTTTTTACGCCGGATGCCCTTCCTGATGCAACCCTCACCATTTACCCGGGCACTAGGAGTACACTGGCTTGTGGGCCCCTGTGGCTGGTTTGTCACTGCACATAGCTGAAGTGCATAAAATCACACCATTTCATGCAAGATGTGAAATGACTCTCTCAGGGACCACACTGACTGGAGCAACTCTGTTTCATCAACCACAAACATCACTGTGTGTCCTTTAACCATGGCAATAAAGTTGACTTTGTCTTATCTTATTAGCCTAAAAACTGATCTGAACCCC
Source organism: Etroplus canarensis (assembly GCA_015106775.1). NCBI lineage: Eukaryota > Metazoa > Chordata > Actinopteri > Cichliformes > Cichlidae > Etroplus > Etroplus canarensis. The sequence goes on along the minus strand of VUQH01082323.1, from coordinate 23,542 downwards.
ACAATATAAAGTAATGTGTTTTAGTTTACTCAAGTAGATACAAGAGATCATCTCTTTATAGGTATCATCTGTAGGCATTTATCTGCAAGATTAGCTAGGATGATATGAGGATTTTTGTTCAAACAGAACGGAGTAACAAGAGGTTTGTCACTGCCACTGCCAACAGCCCTCAAATCTGATAACAGACAGTTTATCTTAAACGTCTTACCAATTTTTATAAACTCCTCGGCCCTGATCTGAAATTGACTCATTACACCTCACAAAGTGGTGGATTAGTGTATTTATTACAAGATAGAAACCTGAATCTAACTTGAAATCTGCTAAGATAATCTATTTACCTTGCCAGTTTGAGTAATTTCTTATATACAGGCCTGCTTTTCAGGAAAACTTGTTATCAGTAGTTTCGCAAATGAACTAATGAATTTGCATCTCTTTCAACATCATGGCATAAATGTCAAGGACGTATCTATCAGTCTTCAAAGCTTCATAAAACAAATAATGCGTCTCATGGGGTCAAATGTAATGGAAACATAACAGTCTAAGGAAGACGCTTGCTGTGCACGAGCAGTGGATTGTTGCCAAACTCATATATGAAAAAGCACCCCTGATAACAAATTTAACCTCTTGATGAGAATTTGACTCAGATCATTCCTCCTTAGAGATCGTGGCAGATAAAATATTGCAAACAGCACTTCTGCATGTCCTGGGGATTTCTTATGCATGAATAGGAATAGATGTGAACCTCCACTGCACACTAGCACATAAAAAGAAGCAAGAAGCCTACACAGCAAATAAAACACACTGTCAAATTAAAAATATGTTCCCTGGCACACCCGCGCACTAATTTAATTGAGTCTTCCCACTTGTGTGCGTAATCCTGCTACTTGGGAATGTATTAGAGGAACATATGTCTGTGCTATTATCAGCCTCTGAACTACTACATCTATATACTGTTAATATATCTGCTTTTCAAGCCAGCGTGGGGTGGGATTGCATCCATACACACATTTTTAACACCTGCTAGAAAGTAATTTAAGATACAATCAGGGATTCAGTTAAGCTCACAAAATAACTGAAAATAAGTCATAACTTCCACGGGTTAGTTGGCTTTTTGTTAGAGGCCCACCTAGTTTTCCAAAGACCTGTTATGAGTCACACAGAGAATGGGGGCATCAAACCCCCTTCAGCGCCCACCATATCACAGCTCTTTGTGGTACGAGTTGGTGGAACCTGGTACTAACACTGAAATGATTCAGGGCCATCCGTGCTAAAGATTCACCATTTCCCTATTTGCCAGAAATCTGCAAATACACTCCGTGCATCCGTAGGAAAATAACAAACATTTACGTTACTTACTGGCATGGTGGGTGGAGCATGCTGTACAATATCGATATCGCCAAAGGCCCATAAAATGTATTCGCTTCCTCTCCTCAGTACTCTCGGATTGCACTCAGCTCTGGTGCTTTATTTCTAAATGCAGATGTATACTGAATATCTCTCTTCAGACTGCCATACCCCTTCCTTTTCACACTTGTGCTATCTCATGTTTCAATTTTGTTAGTGTGTTTTTACAATCTGTGTCTTGGGCCTTTGGTGAGAATGCAACACCTCTCAGTCACGCGGCCATGTGTGAACACCTGCACACTAGTGCAAGCAGGCACAGAGCATTTAGTCAGCAATAAAGAGTTTTTTAATCATTTCAGAGAGCCTGTGAAACCAGTCCTGTGTGTGTTTTGTCCTTGCATGTTTTAAAACTACTGTGCAGGTTTGCTAGCATACGTCTCTTCTTTGGCACCCAGCTTTTATTTATTTCCTTCTTTGCTTGCGTGCAAGTAGCTGTGTGTACATACTGTACAATGTACACTACAGTGCGTAGGTGTAGTGTGATAGTGCCTATGCAGCATTGATAAAAGGCTTGTGCAAGTGAATCGATCAGGTACAAGAGTATATTTTTGTGTGGGAGATGAGTGTGGGTTGAATCTGATCTTTGATCAGATTAGACATTTTCAAAAAAAAAAAGAAGAAAAAAAAGACATTGCCACACTTGCACCTTGGAAGTTAGCTTTCTCTTTATTTGCTGAAACATGTTATTGTTTCTGAAATCTACTAGTGCACTGCTAGCGCATGAAGTCCCTCCTTTCTCTACGTGGCCTGGCAGGAAAGGTCACACTTGGATACACGGTGGTCTGCATGAAATGGCAGCAGTGTTCTCGCTGCTGCGTTTTACTGCGCGGTCACATTTCGGGGAAGAAAAAGACAGATATTCGTGATATTTAAATAAGATGGGGGAACTAAAATTCGGACCTCACTGAAGGGGAGGGTGTCTCACAGACATCAAAATGTGGTGGGGGCTTTTCACACTGTGCAGTCCAAAAACACTCCACTTCTGCATTGTGCTTTAAGCGCTTTCAGCTAAATACAGAGGTGTCAAACTGTTCTCACACCATGCCACGATGATTTTAGCAACATGCTTTGCTACCTGGAAACCCTGTGTATTTTGTGGTTCTAAAAAACAATTAAGAAATTAAAAATATATATCCATAAGCAACACATTTTAAAAGCCAGTGTTGATTAATGGCAGTATTTTATTATTAGTTGTTTTTTTTTTTGTTTTACATTTCCAACAAGAAATGGGAATTCCACCTGAATTTAAAATTATCGTGCTGTGATTTATTGGAAACAGCCCTCACGTTTTGAAAGCTGAAGAAGAATTAGTCATTCTCCCTGTATACTTTAGTATGGTATGGCATAGCATAGTGTGTGTGTGTGTGTGTGTGTGTGTGTGTGTGTGCACGCGCGTTGGTGAGGTGCTGCCAGGTTCCTGCCAGTGTTTATGCAGCGTGACTTGTGGTTGGTGAGGCAAGCTGGTTCATGTATTAACAGTCATGAATGAGGCAAACGAAAGTCCACAAATGCAGTCATAAACGTTTTGACTTGGAAAAGACCAGATAGGTGAGAAGTGCTTAAAAAGTAAAACATCACAAAAACAGCAACGTCTTGTTACCAAAAGAGGGCAAAATTGACTTAGATGTACTGCTGGGAGTTGTGAATATAGAACTTTTCTTGCATTTGAGGTTCTAATTTATTTATTTAATTTCTCAAATCATTTGCCAGGTACAACAGTTATAAAAATATCCAACAAGTTCATTAACTCAAAAACAGACTGTTCTCTGGATAATAACGTGCTGATTATTTTAAGGGCAAAGGTGTAAATACAAAATAAAACTTCTATATCAATCAGTGCAGTTTACACTAAATGAGCCCAATTACAAGAAAAAGTATCAGGAAACCAAGCAGAGGCATATCAGTGGGAGTATGTGATATTGTTGAGTAAAACCAAAAGGTGACCAAGATCTGGAAAAAGCAGTAGGCTTCCACCACAGTCTTGTTAAAAACTAAAATGTAAGACTGCCTTAGCTGCCAAACCATTCACTTTCAGCTTGCACCCTATCGAAACACTTCTGGGGTTTCATTGTGTGGGAGTCAGTTGCCCAATTATGTGGTTTTTTTCTTTTCTTCTTCTTCCTTTTTACTTACCTGTGCTACCTTGTAAACATGTGATAAGCATGCTTTGTTTCCTCTCATCTGTAAACAAATTTCTTTTATTGGCTGACAAGCAGCAGTTTGAACTGCAACTGCATTTATTCTATTGGTTTAAGGGAGGAGAAATAAAAGAAAGGATAAACACAGAGATAAAACTGAACTGTGTGGCCTCATTTGTATCTTTGTTGTATAAACCGTCAGGAGGAAATGGACAGAAAGGTGTCAAAGTCTGTGCTTACACTGCCCCCTGCTGCTCAATTTGATGCCAAACCTCCTTGAGAAAATGTTAAAGAAATGGTGGAGTTAGTTAAATGCACATACAGTTGAACATACATGACATGCAGCATTTGTGCCCAACCAAGAATACTCTTTTATTAATGCTGCGATGGAGAGCTTGTTTACTTTCTAACGAGGCCCCTGGAGTTCAACTTGAGCGCATCATTGGCAGGAAAATAAACATTCAGATGAGCGGCAGCTTCTGGTGAAACAATTCTGCTAATGCGCTCATCAGTCTTCTTTTATTTATCATTGCGCCATCCATGCTTCTCAACCAGTATCTTTCCTTCATCACATTATGAAGGTTCCTCCTTTCCATCCAGCTCTCCTCACATTTATTTCTTCATACACACACACACACACACACACACACACACACACACACACATATACCCCCCACCGCCCAGAGATCTGCTGTGGTCACTTACTGCTCATCTCCCACCTTCTTTATCCACTCCACATCACACTGCTTGCACGGAGAAGTCATTTCCTGTCGAAGTAGAGCGTGAAATTAGATTAGCATGCAGGTGCTGGTAGAATATTGGAAGAAATCTGACAGCAAGAGCCTATCAAGAAAACACGTTTGAAGGTAACATTGTTGGAATAAACCTGTATCAAGTAAAAACAGAGTTGCTTATTTTTGTTGGTGTTGCTGTTGTTGTTATTATGATTCAAGTTTTTTTTTTTTTTTGCCTCAGATTGCATACAAAAGACACACAGCCACACTGACATCACATTTTAGTTTGCAAAGTCTATTTTTTTATGTTTATGTTTAAAGCTGAGCTGTGTTGTCCTTCTGGACCATAAGTTACAAAATAAATATCACGTTGTATTCAAAAGGACATGAAACTTGCAACTGAACCCATAAGCGGAACAGGAAAATGTTTACGGTGTGATGAATTAAGGGATCAGAGGGCAGTTTTCCCATAGACTTCTATAGAGTGTATTTCTATGTAAAATCAGAGGAGTCACCCATTGTGGGCCATTAGGAAGGATATCGGTTGAAGACGCTTTTGCATATGCTTCATTTTTCAGACTCTGAAGCTATACGGACAAAACTACTGGGCCACACCTGAACTCAGGCGTTTGATTCAGTCCCACTGCCACAGGTGTATAACATTAAGCACTTAGCAATGCAGTCTGCCATTACAAACATTTACGGAAGAATCAATAATTCTAAAGAGTTCACTGAATTTGAGCAGAATACAGTAATAAGATGCCGCCGATGCAACGAGTCAGTTGATGAATTTTCTCCCCTCCTAGATATCCACAATCAACTGTAAGTGGTATTACTGCAAAGTAGAAGAGCTTAGGAACGAAAGCAACTCAGTCACAAAGTAGCAGACCACATAAAGTTACAGAGTGGGCTTGCAGAGTGCTGAGGGATGTAGTGCGTAAAAATGACTAGTGGTTTGATGACATAATCATCAGCACAAAAACAGTTTGCTGGGAGCCTCAATGCATGGGTTTCCATGGCTTTGGTGAATGCCAGGTAGACGTTACCTGCCTGAATGCAGTGTGCGAACTGCAAAGTTTGGTGGAGGAGGTTGGATTGTGCTCCTTTTTAATGCTTCAGCTTACCGAGACATTTTAGAAAATTCCATGCTTCCAATTTTGTGGGAAGAGTTTGGGAAAGACCATTTTCTGTTGCAGCACGACTGTGCCCCAGTGCACAAAGCAAAGTCCATAAAGGCATGGTTGGATGAGTTTGGTGTGGTAGAACTTGACTGGTCTTCACAGAGCACTGACCTCAACCTCATCAAACCCCTTTGGGATGAACTAGAATGGAGAATGTGAGCCAGGTTATTTTATCCAACATCAGCGTCTGACCTAAAAAATGCTTTTCTGGATGAAAGGGCAAAAATTCCCACCAACATACTCTAAAATCTTGTAGAAAGCCTTCCTAGAAGATTGGAAGTTGCTATAGCTGCAAAGGGGGAACAAACTCCATATTAATGGATATGGATTTAGAATCGAATGCCATGAAAGCTTCTGTAGGTTTAATGTGTAGATGACCTTTTGTACATACAATGTATGTATATCATTTGTATACATTTGTTTATGTGTGTTTATCACTGTACCTTTTAGGGTCCCATATGTAGAGAAGGCCTCATTTTTAGCAATGCTGTTCCAACAGTTGCTGATTTGAAATTGTTTTCTTTTTGATGGTCTGATCAAATGTTGTGATGTGGTATTGCATGACAGCAAATGTAAGAAGAACTGAAAGATGACATTTGACAGTCAGATACTTTACAGTAAATGGCTCCCTATCTGCCACTAGAAGTGTCTGTTTTTGGCCTACACTAATAATATCTGAGGAAAATATTTGGCTCTCACCTGCTTAATCTTGCTCTGTGTTCACCAGCTAGTCTTTAACTTTGCTTGTTGGCTCTCTCATCCAGTTGCACAGTCGGATGATTTTTACAGCACTGACAAGGCTGAGATCATTGTTTGCGCTGGGGTGGCGCAGAAACTGATCTCTAATTAATTTTGTTTTATGTGTTGCCAGTGGCAGTAAGCCAGATACTCGCTGTTATGATTTGCTTATGCAGACATGACTGACGTGTAGAAGTGCACCACAAGGGAAGAGCTACTAAGGTTCTCCTGTTGTAATTGTTATTAAAGGTCACGAGACAACTTTAACGGGTGGTTGTGCTAATATGTCAGCACTGGAATGGTTTGCTTAAATCATTTGTATAGAAAATAGAATTTAGGTGCTGTAACTCTAGTTCTGTGACTAATTGTTTGACCCACTAACATCAAAAAAACTCAGTCTGTGGTCATGTGGTCAGCCCAAGTTACCTCTTGGCTCCACCTTTGGTTTTATTTTTTCGTTTTTTAGGTTTTGACTTCTGTGGACAAAAAAACGTGCAGCGGAATCAAAAAATGACTCAGAACAGGAATGCTGCAGCTAAAAAAATGACTTTAAACCCACTGAGAAGCTCTCTAAATTAGAGGGGAAATCCAAAGTCAGTTTATTTTTCTGTTTACAAACCTTGCATGTTATTTCCATTGTTATAACATGCAAAGTTATCATAGTTAGCATAGTTATTATGCAAATGTAAGTTATAGACACTCTAATTATACCATGCTAACTGTTGTAGAAATGCATTTTTTGAAGAATAAACATGGTATTAAATGATAATGATAGAAAGTAACTGTCTTTAAAGGCCATGTGGAATTATGATTATTTTCTATTGTGTGAATGTTCTGTAGAGGACATAGAATGGACTTCTCCATTTCTCCTAATGCTTGTCACAAATTTCCAAGGACATTTCAGGGAAATGCATCATGGGAAAGCATTTTATTTGCTGCTTCAATGACAAGGCTCGACCTGTCCCGATGCTCCCAAGTGCATAAAAATAAGCCAACACTGACCCTTTGGCTGCTCTGCAGCTGTCTCATCTCATCCTTTAGTCTCTCACACTCCGCCTTCAGCTCCTCCTCTCGCTGGCACGCCCCCTGGGCTTCGTGCCGTGCCCCCTCTAGCTCTGCCTCCAGACGCTGCAGCTTGAGGTCAGACAGGGCGTCAAGGCTACGGGAGCTCTGAAGGGTCAGGGCTGGACAGTCAAGCACTGGGAGAAAGAAAAAGAAGAGTCAAGGGGAAAGATGTATATGAGGCACTAGCAATAGAACACAGGGGTTTTCAGTGGATTTCACCTGACTAATGCACTATTCTTCTGTCCACGGCTGTTGTACAATCGATGAGTATGAAAGAGCAAAAGAGCTGACTTCTTCCAAGGGCAGCATCTTTGAGTTTGTACCTGGGTGATGTGATCTGTGTGGGCACGTTAGTGATTCAGCGCCGCTCACACAGACTCAGTCCTTGAGCCAGAAGACACTGCAACTGCGCAGCAGTATCATCTTTTATCCCTGCTCCTCCTGCCTCCTCACCAGAGTTCTCATATGTGCAGCAAAAGGTGCAAATATACTTGATATTTTTTCACATTTTACCTTATTCATGCGCAACCATTAATCAACATTTCCCCACACACAAATTAAGGAACAAACGATTGTATTTGCCCCTTTTTTGAAATATTCTTTAAGGCAGTTTCAGGCATCTGCAGAATAATACCTCCTCCTCATGAAGGTATACTATCAGTATAGGCATCTGTTGAGGTGGCAGTGACACATTTTTTCCATCTTTCAGCCGCCCACATTGTTGAAGAGGGCAGAGTTTAGCTTCTACTCACTCTCAAACGTATAAGTCAACAGATCCTCTTCTACAGCAGTAGTAGACTGTGTGTCCTATCCTGTACTTACTGCTGCAGTCACATAATGTACTGGCTGAGTGAGACAATTTGAATTTCAAATCTAAACTCCTAAGTTTGTTCACATATTGTTAAAGCACGGTGGAGTGCCCCGCTGTGTTTGAACAGTCTAAAGACATTCATTTGCATTGTAATAAGTCCAATTATCTCACAGGTTTTCTAGCATTTCGTAATACGCACTAGTCGCAAAACCGATCACTCAACAGTACAGATGGAAGCAACAGGCTGAATAATACAGATAAATCCTCAGTTTTACAGAACAAGTCAATCCACTCCAAATGTTTCTGAATCCAGAATAGCTGAATTTCAATCACTAGCACCGCACAGAGCACAGGCCTCTTTGCCTCTGCCTCTTTTTTTCTAAAACTGTGACTGGAGAGTAGGAACAAAATGCCCAAGCTGAGCCTTTGTGGCAGACTGAGGTCTAACCTGACCTCAATTAAAATGCTTTTCAGACATAAAAGAAAAAAAGCTGGGCTATATACTAAAGAGTGATAACTGTTCTCCAGGCTTTTAAAAAATAAAATAACACGCACTTGTGTTTCATATAAAAATGCCATCTCTTAAACCACAAAGTATTTTTTACACATAAAATCAGCAAGAAGTCAGCCCACACTCCCTGTATATCTGCTGTTAAGAGCTGATGGATCTGATGATATTCTTCTGTGCTCTCTTTTGGCAAATTTTGTACACAGTGTACGCTATGCAAGTTTTTCGTTACAGCTGATGCTGTACACTTTGCAACCCACCTCCACCCCTGCTACTCCTTTTCATGCTGAGTCTCACTCAATCAATGTCAGGCCTGTTGTCACTGATGCCTGCTCTGTTACACTGGTATTGATGTTGTGTATCTCGAATAGAGACATGCTGCTGAATATAAACTACTGAAGTTGCAAATTTAGTTTACATGGTTGAATCACATTTGCCTCACAAGCGAAGGTCCTTGGTTCAAGTCCAGGTTGCATCTGGTGTAAAACTGTGCCAAATTACCTGTGCAGTTTCATCTGCTGTGATGACCCCTTGGAGAGGCACAGCGGAGCAGCTGAGGGTGTGCTTTAAGGTGGAATTTGTGTGTTGTTTTACACCTGACTCTATACAGTGACAACTTTCTTATTCACATCACTTTCTGTATGTATGCATGTACTGCATTGACCTACTGTCTGCAAAACAGATATTTTACTCTATTCAATAAGAACACAAAACATTAAATATGGGGAGTACGCTGTACATTTTCAGACTGGGAGATATTCATGGTGTTGGAATTGTAGTTCATGAGAGAAGAGAGCAATACTCGTGTCAACAGAAACGCTCTCCTCTCTCGCCCCTCTCTCACTTCTGCACAGCAGCCTGGACAAGAGCATTTGAATGCTGAAGTTGCAGGAATGATCAGACTGTCCTAATCTAACTTCAAAAGATGTGGGGGCATATTGTTTTCAGAGCTATTTAGCCATTCACCGAGTGCTTTTGAAGAAAAACACTGGCCGATTAGCCTACTCACTGCTTTTTAAATGAGTTTTTCTAAAATCTTGCTGAGACATATCTGGCTGGTTTTGCAACTGCCTAATCTGGCCCATAAACATTAGGTCAAGTCTTTCTTTGTGGTATGAGTGATTGAAACTGGTGACTGTCTTTTCATTTCTGTATGTTAGAATATCAGATGTGATGGTTTATTCACAATCAAATATACATCTACAAAGTGAAGATATAAAACCAAAGAAAGCGTGCACAGCCACTTACTGTGTGTGTCTGGGCCGGCATGGAGCTGCAGATACTGCATGTCTTTGCTGTGCAGCTGCATGTTGAGTTTTTGCAGGGAGTTGTCCCTCTGCCTCAGAGCTGACTCCAGGCTCAGGATGCGCTCAACGTGTTTCTCCACCAGACTGGTCTGTAATCAAATACATTTTCAAAATTTTAAACCTTGAGGATTTAAATATTTACTAATGTTACATATATAATTTTCCACATACGACTTGAGAAAACATGACCTGAAATGTGCTTCCAGGCTATCTGTTATGTGAGATTAAAGAAATATTTTCTTCTTTTTTGGTACTCTGGTTCTCAGTAACACTTATTGTCATTTGTATCACTGCGCAGTGATTTTTTTTAGATAATCTACAACCCCATTTCCAGGAAAGTTGGGATATTTTCCAAAAAAATAAAAACAAAAATCTGTGACATGTTAATTCAGTAACATCTTCACTCATTTTTGAACTGAGGATACTAATTGCTGTACTTTTACAGTTGTAAATCTTTTCCATTCTTGTCTGATATAGCACATAGTGGCTCAACAGTCCATGGTTCATGATTCAACATACATCTTAAAAGCACATGCACTCTGTGTCTAAGCACAGAAAGAGGGATTACATTGAGGGCAACATATGTCTTTAAAGTCCTAACATAAGCCTCAGAGTCAATGATACCTTCACATATCCACAACTTAGCCATACCATGGGCACTGATGTACCCCTGTATCATCAGAGATGGAGGCTTTTACATATTTCGCTGATAAGAACCTGGATGGTCGTTTTCATGGCACTGATTTGTGTGCTTATTTGTTTTAAGTATTTAGCTACCTAGTTTGGCATCCATCAAGTCATACCATTGATGCATCTGATCAAACCCAAATTCATTCTGCAGCCCAAACATACAGCCGGTGTCAAATTATCTTCTGAAATGGAAGAAACAATGACTCCCGCAGCAGATGGTATCAGCACAGAGCCCTCGTCTCAACGCCATGGAGTCAGCCTGGTACTACATAAAGGGACAGAAGATACTAAGACAGTCTAAATCCATGGAAGAACTCTGGCAAGTTCTTCAAGATGCTTGGAATACTCTGTTGGCCAAGTACATTGAATAAAGTATACCCAGGCCTGCACTTTTTGTGAAATTAGTTGACAAATTAAAAAAGTATTATGCTTTTTAAGCATCCTCACTTTACTTTTAATGCCTCAGTTTGGTATATTATCTTGACAATTAAGCAAGTTAAAGATGGAAAGGCAAAGGTCAGTGATGTCCAGCAGGTAAATAGAGCTGTATTAATGACCACAGCCACAGCTTCAAGTGACACTGACAGTGTGTCAGTCCTTGGCAGATGGCAGTTCACTTTATCTCTTAATCACTCAGACCACTTAAAACTGCTGAGGCTGCTCTGTATGATGGACTTCACTCTCATATGAGATGGTTTATTAGCACAGAGGGCATTCAGGGGAAGACTAGCCAGCCAATCTGTTCAGTTGGAAGCTTCTGCCTGATCTGGATCAACCTTGATTTGTTAAGCTGAAAAAATTTGATTATTTTCTCTGGGAAAACAGAAAAAAATCATTTGCTTAACAAAATCTTTTTCAAATATGATTTTGTTCTCTAACTCAAACACATAGAGGAGAACATTCAGTAAATTACTCTAATTTATTGGATGTTCTATTGTTTTTCTCCAAGGACAGTGCAGTCACTATAAGAAGTAAAAAAGGTTTGTCTGGAAAGCCAAACACTTGTTCATTCTAAAATGCATGACAAAAGTGATCCAGTGCATTTAATTTTTGATTATTTTATTGGTTTAAACATAGTCTGATAATAATCTGCAGCCATATACAGTTGGAAAAACTCTTCTTTCTTTGACCTTCCTTTAATTGCAAACATTACCACATAATTATTATGTGAAGTTCTACATTGTTTTTTTAGTCACATAATCATATCACAATTTGGGGTTTTTGCAGATCTATTGTCACATATTTCCTTGTGTTTATCTTTTTTCTCATATCTCTTCATCTGTCTCTCCACTTGCAGCATGCGCCATTGTCATAGTCATTTCCTGTTTTATTTTGGTAATCCCTCTGTGATTGTTTTACTTACAGCCTTTGTCTTATTCCCCTCTAATCCCAATACTGGTTAAATTCACCTGTGTCTTATTTCTTTATTAATTACTTGTCTATTTATTGTCCTGTCTTTCCACTTGTCAGCTGTCAGTCTGTCTGTTCTCCTATTGGTTTACCCCGCTGCTCGTCTCTGTAAATAGAAATTTGCATATGAATGCTCAGAATCTGTTGGCAAGGTACAATATTTATGGTAACAGGAGATTTCTGCTCTCCTATTGTAGTCCAAGGAGCATTATCCAATCACGTGTGAACAGACTTTGTTTGCATCCAAATAAATAGTCCCTGTTAACGGCAAAAGATTAAGCACATTCACTGACGTGCAATCTGAAAACACCTGGGACTTGTTAAACACCGATTTAGCTTTTAATTAACTTGTTAAAATTGATTTTCATTCATAAACACTGAACTTGAATGCAACAGGACATCTTGGCCAGATGATGGACTCCCAGATTTCCCTCCTGCCATCCAGTGTCCTCCCCAGAATATCTTTTTGTGTCTCCCTGTGACTCTGCCTCTGTTTTTTTGGCATGAATCTTTGCCTCATCTGTTCTGCTGGATCATTTTATATTGAGACTCATGTTGATGGCTCCCCCTGTTTTCTGCTGGGCTTTTTGTTTTGAGTAATTTTCTTTAAAGTTTATTTGTCAGACCTGCCTGCTTTTGTATTTGGGTCCTAATCTAAGTAACATTAAATTTCAGACACAGATGATCAGTCTTTGAAGGATCAGTACTAATACAGTATATGTATTGCAAAACTGCAGAGACAGAGTCTAAAATATCCCTATTTCAGTCTCTTATTTATCAGGGTATTAACATGTTGGAAAAAAATGAATGTTACAATACATTAAAGATTTCAGTGACGTGAAAGTAAACATAAAAGTCAGCCTTAGCATCCACACACTTTGCCACATTTTGTGATTTGTCTGTTATCATATACACTCACTGGTCACTTCATTAGGTACACCTTCTAGTAGTGGGTTGGACCCCCATTGCCTTCAAAACTGCTTTAATTCTGGCATAGGTGCTGGATCCACACTTTCAAGTTGTTCACAGCAAATACTGACCCAACCATTCAAATGTTGCAGTACAAATCGAGATTCGACCAGGTAACATTTTTTTCCAAATGTCCTGTTGTCCAATTTTTCGTGAGCCCGTGCAAATTGTAGCCCCACGTTCCAGTTCTTAGCTGACAGGACTGGCACCTGGTGCGGTCTTCTGCTGCTGAAGCCCATCTGCTTCAAGGTTCAGTGTGTTGTGCATTCAGAAATGCTCTTCTGCATACCTTGGTTGTAACAAGTGGTTACTTGAAGTACTGTTGCCTTCCTAACAGCTCGAAGCAGTCTGGTTGTTTTCTTCTGGCATCAATGAGGCATTTTCGCCCAGAGGACTGCTGCTCACTGGTTATTGTCTTCCATCCCATCTGGCACCAACAACCATACCACGTCCACAGCGACTTAAATCACCTTTCTTTGAACTTCAGCAGGGTGTCTTGACCATGTCTACATGCCTAAATGTACTGAGTATCTGCCATGCAATTGGATGATTAGATATGTGTGTTAATGTTAACAGTTAAACAGGTGTGCCTAATGAAGTGGCTGGTGAATGTTCGTGTTGTCAATTACGAACAGTTTTACTTTTACGTTTTCCCGATTAGCAGAATGTGATGCTGCTAAACTTAATGAGCCATATGTCTCACAAAGAAAGCTTCTGTAAAATAATGAATGCACAGTGCAGTGAACTGAACAATGCCTCTGACCATCTTGTCGAGATCCCTCTGGAGGTTGCTCTTCTCCATGTGAATCTTCTCATAGGCCTGGATCACATCCTCCAGCTGTTCCTCTCGCTCCTTTCTCTTCTGGAGCTAAAGCAAGATAGAGAGAAAAAAAAAAGGCTTGACACATGTACTTTCTTCCCTTCTTTGTCAGTTTTCAAACTTCCTCACAAAGCAAAAAGGAGGGAAAACTTCCACTGTGAGAGTCATCAAATGTGTCTCTTAAAAAGGCTGTTGTGTAACCAAGTAAATTTGGGACACAGAAATCCTGATTCCTCAGCATCTGCATAGCAGAAAACAGTAATGTTCAACAGTATTTTAAAAATAAGGATTTCTTGATATATCACTAAACTAATGTTCTTACAGTGTGGTGGAATATGGGGGGTGAATTTCCACAGGATGCTATAATTACAGACAGATCTGAGGGCAGTGACATAAACCAAATTGGGAGAAATGAGGACATTTTCAAAGCAGACGAGGAAACAGAAGTGAGCTTTTTAATCGCAGAACATGGAGAAATATGGTCACTTTGGACTACACAGAAAATGAGAGTGGGAGCAGCAGCAAGGGAGTGCGATAAACAGAGAGCCGGCGAGGACAAAGAGGTATATCACTGCTGTGTGCCGGAGCACTGAAGCCTATTCAGTGTGTCTATGGTAACATATGCCTGAAGAAAAAAAAAAACTGGCACCAAGGCGTGTGCGGCTTGTCAACAGCGTCGTGACGGAGGCGAGCAAAATTACTCCCGAGCTGGATTTCTGTCCTGAGAGGCATATAAAGCAAGGGTTTCCAAAAAAAAGGAGATATTTTCATTATCACCTTTTACATTTGCGCTTCAGCGCAGATACTGTAGGTGGGATTGTTTGTTTTGCATAGCTGGTAGCACCTAATAATACAATCTGTGATTTATAGCATAATTTTGCTGGTGCACCAGGTACAAAAAATTAGCAGTTACTACTACTACTACTACGTAGGAAGAACAAAATACTTTCCTAACTAGGCACTGACAGGATCTAGTCCTTGACTGGAAAAAAACCATATAACTAGCTCCCTGCGGTTGCTTTAATGAATTAAATCATTCTCAATATAATTGGGCGTTTTGTCAAGAATTTGCAAAAAAAAAGGCTTGCCTGTCAAAGTGAAAACCAAGTTTTACAAACTAAAGTAAATTAATTAAAATATATAAGGTCAAATAATGTTTGCATAAATATTCACCTCCTTTAGGTCAGTATTTAGTAGATGCACCTTTGGCAGCAATCACAGCACTGAGTCTGTGTGGACATGTCTCAGTCAGGCTGGCACATCTGGACACTGCAATTTTTCTCTATTCTTCCTTGCAGAACAGTTCAAGCTCTGTCAGGTTGCTCAGGGATCAGACGTGAACAGCTCTTTTCAAGTCCAGCCACAAATTCTTCATTGGATTGAGATCAATCCAGAACCTTCACCTTGTTGCCTTTGAACATTTCTGTGTAGCTTCTGCTGTATGTTCGGGGTTGCGGTCTTACTGGAAAATAAATCTTCTCCTAAGCTGTAGTTCTCTTGCAAACTGAGTCAGATTATCCTCCGGGATTTGGTAATATTTTTCGGCATTCATGTTCCCCTCTACCTTTACAAGCCTTCTAGGGCCTGCTGCCGAGGAGCATCCCCAGAGCATGATGTTGCCACCACCATGCTTCACGGTGGAGGTGGTGTGTTTGTGGTGTGTGCGCTGTTTGGTGTTCCCCAAATATCGCGTCTAGTCTGATGGCCAAAAAACTCAATTTTTGTTTCATCAGACCAAAGAACCTTCTTCCAGTTGACCTTGCAGTCTCCCACATGCCTTTGGGTGAACTCCAGGTGAGATTTCATATGAACTTTTTTCAACAGTGGCTTTCTCTTTGCCACTCTCCCATAAAGCTTTGACTTGTGAAGAACCCAGGCAACAGCTGTTGTATGTACAGTCTCTCCCATCTGAGCCACTGAAGATTTTAACTCCTTCAGAGTGCTCGTAGGTGTATTGGTGGCCTCCCTCACCAGTCTTCTTCTTGCCTGGTCACTCAGTTTGTGAGGAAGGCCAGCTCTAGGATTTAGACAAGTGCATACTCCTTCCATTCCTTAATGATGGATTTGACTGAACTCCGTGGGATGTCCAGGGAGTTGGAAATCTTTTTGTAGCATCTCCTGACTTCTACTTTTCAGTGATCTTTGCTCTTTGTTGCTCGGAGTGTTCTTTTGTCCTCATGTTGCAATTGTCGCAGGAATACTGATGTACCAGAGACTGGAGCCCCAAGACAGAGGTGTTTTTATAGTGCAATCAATTGACACACATCAACTGCACTATGTTCTCTATGATTTCTATTTCACTAATTGTGAAACAACTGGAAACCACTTGCTGGATGTCCATTGAATTAGGTAAGTCACTTTAAAGGGGGTGAAAATTTATGCAAACATTTATTTTAACTTATATATTTTTAATTAATTGACATTAGTTTGTAAAACTTGGTTTTCACTTTGACATGACAGAAGTTTTTTTTGAAAATTCTTGTAAAAATAAGTCCAATTATATTGACAATGATTTAATTTGTTAAAGCAATAAAACGGTAAAAAGCATCCAAAGGGGGTAAATACTTTTTGTAGGTATTTAAAAATGAAAAAAAAAAAAAATACAGATAATGCCATCTAGTGGTAAATCTGTATTTTCTAAATGACTGTAAATCTAATCAGTTCCAGAGCTCATGAAGGTATATAACTATGCCAAAATACAAAATCCTGTGTCAAATAGTTTTAGTGCTATCACGATGACAGAAAAGATTTGGGGCAGCAGCAACGGAGGCAGCGCTGACGATTCCATTAAATCCCTGCTTTTTAGGGACATAATTACAGAGTAAAAAGTAAGAAAATCACTCTGAAAAAACTATGTAGCAATCTCTCTTTCAAGAAATCACAGAAAAAAGGAAAATACACAAACCTTGTTCTGAGCAGTTTCATCGAGGAACTATTTTTTCTCTTGCCAAGAGTGCAGCTCACTGACTTTATAGCTCAGCCGAGGGGACACCATTAATGTTTAAACCCTGTCGCGAGCCTCTTGTCACAGGTAGACTCACTTATTCAGCTGGCATGTGCATTTTAGTAGAAAGAAAATAGTCCCCACATGAAAATGCTCACAAATAATGTCCACAGATTCTTATTTTTTTAGAGTGAAATTGCTGCTGATTTTTTTCTTGTTCTGTGGTGGATGCTGAGTGTTCCCTGCAATGTAGTGGTTTACAGATTTGCCTTACAAGCAAAAGGTCCCTGGTTCAATTCCAGGTGGGGACACAAGCACCACCTACCTTGGAAGGTTGTGTCACGAAGGGAATTGTGGTGAAAACAGGTGATTTTAAAATGTTCTGACATCTAGGCTTGCATTGTACATCAGGTTCAAAGGAAAAAAAATATGTGCATTTTGATTTTTGGGGGGTACTGTCCCTTTAATGAGTAGGATCCTGCAGTATTTAAATTTCTTATTTCTTAAAAGTTTTATTAATTGTTATATGAAACAACAGTGACATCTTTGGATGCCAGGACAATCTGTGGAGTTGCACTGTGAAGGGATGGTTCAACCCAAAATCAAGCATACATGTTTTCCCTGTTCCGTGTAGTCCTGAACTGCACCCCCCTTTAACGACACATGCAGCTAGCTAATATTAAAGCTCATCTGACAAAACAAGTCAGAATCAGAATACTTTATTAATCCCCGGGGGGAATTTACTTGTCTATCTGATATTGTCATGTATCATGAAATAAATGCTGCTCCAGGACCAATCACCATGGCTCATCTTATGGTGGAAAAGAAAAATAAAGTCCACTTAAAGATTCAAGGTTGACGAAAGGATCAAACACAGACCTTTAACCCACAGGACTGGGGTTTGTGTCCCATGTAAACAAAATGTAAGATTATCATTCTACACATCCACTCATCTTATTAAGTGCTGGCCCAATTAGGATAGCAGGAGCCTATCCCAGCTGTCATAAGGTGGGAGGCAAGGTACCAGGGCCAACACAAAAAATAAACCATGCATATCTTACAGAGAATTTAAAATCATTAATTGACCTAGCATACATGTGTTTGGACCATGCTACAAAGCTGGGGCACCCACGCATACATTAAGGGAACATGCAAATTCCATACCAAGGGTCACCAGCCAGGTGGTGGATTCAAACCTAAAACCTCCTTAGTATAAGGCGATGATGCTAACCACCACACCGCTGGTTCACCCTGTTTTAGGATTAGTGGTGTTGTTATTTTTAGATTTACTATCAGTTTTCAGTTGCAATTTGTAAGATGAGATAAGATAAATTTTATTGTCATTGCACATACTTTGTACAATAGTAAAAGAAAATTGGGAAAAACAGTAAACAGAGCACCAACAGTGGAGAGCAGTGAGCCGCAGCATCTATGCACGCCACTATGGTTTGGTTTAGAGCAATAAAGCTAGTTTTGATATTTGGAAAAAATGGTAATGTTTCAATTAAAGTGAACTGACACTTTAACAGTTAACGTGTAATCTTACTGTAACCATGCAACCATGAGAAGGTTGCGTCAGGAAGGGCATCCAGCTTAAAATCTCTTCCAAATTACCTGTGTGGGGATTCACCTACTGTGGTGACTGCTTGGGAAAACGCAAAGGAGCAGCTGAAGGGGCTTTTAACTATGTATTAAAAGGCCTTCGTGCCTTGGTTAGGGTTAAAATTTCCAAATTGTTACAGCAAATGTGAAAGAAAAGCTTTTGCAGGAGTTTGAAAGCAAAGGATGTCTCTAAGTGTATGTGTATGCCAGTACATTGGTCGAGTGGCTTTAAAATTATTTTAATCCACAAAAGGGAGAAAGAAAAATTAAGAAAGCCTTGTTTGGTCCACCAAGTGGGCACTCTATATTCATGTGATGTCACATGAAAACTATGAACTGATAGCCCGTATAGAGCAGCGTCGTGGTGCACTGTTGCCTTGTCCTGGTTTGGACCCCAGCTGGAGCCTTTCTGTGTACAGTTTGCATGTTCTTCCTGTGCCTGCATGGGTTTCCTCCAGCTTCCTCCCACAGTCTGAAGACACACATGTTAGGTTCACTAGTGATTCTAAATTGGCTGTGGATGAGAGGTAGATCAAGTGTATAGAATAAAGTGGTGGTTTTTATGGCTAAACTTGACTTGTAGCTTTCAGTGATCAGTAAGACCTGAAAAATGCTATAAAAATATGAGTACATAACAGTAATTTCACTTTCTCTACCTTTCTTGGATTATTGAAGGTCACCACTTTATCAAAAAGAAAATGTTTGTACACTTCACTGTGTGTAGGTGGCAGAGGTTGAGATCTCTTACCACCAGAGCATACTCAGTGAGCTGTGGCCCTTTTAATCACTCTGACTGCCTGTTGTCGAAGCCCCATGACCTTGTTTGTCCCACGTTAATCTTTTGTGCTGCTCCTATCAACCATTTCCTTCCCTTTGTTTTGCTCTGTAGTTCTTTTTACCACTGCTGCTACCAGCTTTACCACGATCTTCCTGTGTCAGTCTTTTCTAATTTCTATTTCCCCACGCTCTTGTTCTCACAGTCTCAGCAGTAGTAAAGTTACAAGTGAAGAGAAATGAGTAGTCCAAGCACATTTTGGGCACTGTTTTTTCTTTTTCTCATTCCAAAAACTGTCAGAAAACAATCAGAACACCTGTACGTATAAAGTCCAAATATATTGCCTCTGTGTGGAATATACATTTTTTGTTAAACAATACCAACTAATTTCAAAATGTGCAATCTACAGTACTGTACGCACTGTATAAAAGTCTTGAGCTGTCCCTAATTTCTTTATATTTTGCTTGCAAGGAGACAAACTTTACAGTAATTTTTCAAAGTGGTCTTTAGCAGTAGTTCTCCAGGCTTTCTGAAGGTCTTTCAAATTTTTTCTTTGGACATTGGCTGCTTTTTTACTCATTTTCAGTCCAGTCCTTGTACCTGATTATTTTTTTTAAAGACACCTAACACAAGGGATGAACCAGTGTCGTGTGTACACATAACAGACAACTCAGCAAAGATTTCTTTAGTTGACTCTAAGAAAAATGCCAACGATAACACAGTTTATTATCAGGCATAAAATAGTATTAATGCACCAACAAGTTGATTCCCAAAGAACTATTATCCAAAAACATGGCATATCTCAGCATGGTGTGCACTGTGTCCTTAAAAATATCTGACGAAATTGAGCAAATGGAGCACAAAAGAAGAAGTGGAAGGCCTAAAAAAACGATCTGCTGTAGACAAACTGTATTTAAAAGTCAAGTCCTTAAAAAATAAGAAACAACCAACAAAGGCCTGACACAGGGCCTGAGAGATGTGTCTGGCCCTTCAGTTGATCCATCTACTGTTTGCCAAAACCTCATCAGATATGGTCTCAATGAAAGGATGGCTGTCATGAAGCCATTCTTAAGGAAAGGAAAAAAAAGATCAGGTATATAAAATTATGCAAGAACTGGACTGAAAATCAGTGGCATCAGTGAAATTTTTGCTTTGGCTTATTATCAACATGCATGGAGGAGGGCAGGAGAGAATCATAATCAGGATACTGCATTAATCCCAGTGGGGACATTTCTTAGAGAGAGGTAACAGAGTGAGTGCCTACAGCCAGCTGTAAAACACAGTGGGGACTCTGTCATGGTTTGGGGCTGCATTTCAGTCAGTGGTGTTAGAGATCTTGTCAAAATTGACAGAACTATGACTGCAGAAAAATGCTGTCAGTTTTTGATCCACCATGCAATACCACCTGGAAAACACTGGGTCAGCAGTGGCTTCATTTTTCAGTATGACAATGATCCCAAACACACTGCCAATGTGGTAAAAGCCTACCTGGATCAGATATGGATTGGCCTCTCCGGAGCCCAGACTTCAACGTTATTGAAACAGTGTGGGATCATCTTGACAGAGAACGGAACAAATGGCAGCCAACATCCAAAAACAGCTTTGGAATGTCCTCCAAGAAGCCTGGAGAACTATTCCTGAAGACTGCTTAAAGAATGACAAGAAAGCTTGCCTAAGAGAGTTCAGGTTGTGCTGAAGAATAAAGATGGTCATAAAAATATGGAATTTCATGCTCATTAGAACTGTAATAGCTCAGTTTTTGCCTTATCCACTGTACTTCCATTTATGATTGCACATGTTTCAATAAATCCTTACACTCATTTCCCATTTTTCTAGCAAAATATGAAGAAATGAGGGGTGGCTTGTGACTTTTGCACAGTAATGTATGTTTTGGTAAAACGCATGTCTTCTGTAAAGGTTTGCATTCAGTGTAGTCTTAGCCAGGTTTAGTCCCAATTATACTGCATCTCAAAAATAGAACACCAGCATGAAAATCCCATGTCACACTGCTCCTTGGACAGCTTCTTTAAAACACCCAATCTCGGTAATTTTGCTCATGCAGCGGCTTTAGTGCTTAATTAGTTCTGGACTTCTTTCAGTGTATGTCCACCAGGGTTGGCCTCAATTCATTTTTAATTCAATTAATTCACAGGAAGGGAGGGATTTCTGCAGAATTCAAGAAAATCCTTTTAGTGTGATAAGGTTTTTAGCCCATCCAGTTATTCAAAAAGCTGAATGAAAATATTTGAAAGTGGATTTTCCCCATATTTTTCCCAGTCTTGCCTCACCCTTCCCACTGTCCTCATCTGTCCTCTTACCTCGTGGGTCAGAACGTTGACTCTTTGCTGCAGGTTGCCGTTTTCTGAGTGTAGCAGCGCCGTCTCCTTGCTCTCAAAAGAGCAGTAGGAGTTGGTGTCCTCACCAAACTCGTTGATCATAGGGAACTGCAGCAAAAAAAACGACAAAAACAAAAAGAAGACAAGAATGGATTGACCTTATTTCTAATTTTTGTTTGTTGAGTTTTGATTTTTGTTTTCGTGCTGTATTCTGCAACATTTCATGCTTTCAAACTGTGATCATTAAAGATTCATCCTACATCGACGGCTGCTTCTGTTTGGCCCAGATATCACTGAGAGGATCATGGTGTTTTAACTGATATCATCTGTTTATTTTCTTTACTTTATTTTTTAGTGCTTTTAAATTAATTTATGAGTTTCCATGTCAACTTGTTCCAATCATATTTCATAATTTCATCCCACACAGTGAAATCTGGGGAAGGCCTATGACTAAGCTTTGTCAGTCAGCATATCTCTCACTTAGTTGGTCCATCTGTTCGTATTTCTTGACAAAACTTTGGAGAATGATGAAATGCATTTTCAGACTTACACTTTCTGACTCAACTATCAGTGCAATGATGTTTGTTTCATTTTTTGTTCTTCTAAGATATTTCATGATGATGAGTATTAGATTTTCTCAAATAGCAGGCATTGCCCACGTCCTAAACATTACAGTTCCTCACATGGCCACTAGAGGGGGGCTCCAAGAGCAAGCCAATCCCCATTGATTCTCATGCTGAAGTGCCCAACTTTGCAACAGAAACAAACAACTTTACAGCCTGGTGCAAAACAAGGCTTTAGTGTCTGTTACTGATTTTCCCCTTGATAAAAAATAGCTGAAGGGGTGAATTTCTCTGTAACTCACCAATTCAAGCTTAATTAAGGCTTAAATTTATGTACTGTTGGGCAATTGGCAGCTTTAAAGGAGAGTTCAAACCACGCCAAACGCTGTCTTTTCGGCTTCACCTCAGTTATTAAGAGTAACTGAATGAGAGTCACAGTGTTTTGTGATGATGACACCTTTTTGACCATGTTACTGCAATTATCCAGCAAATAATGTGGCTTGCTGAGTGGTTAATTGTACATACCCCAATTCCAAAAAAGTTGGGACACTGTGTAAAATGTTAAGAAAAACAGAATACAGTGATTTGCAAATCGTTGT
This sequence comes from Etroplus canarensis, assembly GCA_015106775.1. NCBI lineage: Eukaryota > Metazoa > Chordata > Actinopteri > Cichliformes > Cichlidae > Etroplus > Etroplus canarensis. The sequence continues at coordinate 948 of VUQH01082323.1, read as the reverse complement.
CAGCCTATATTCAATGGAATACAGTACAAAGAGATATTTTGGCTGGGTTACATTTAATGTTCAAACTAATAAACATTATTGATTTTTAGAAACACACACTCTCTGAATTTGATTCCTTCAACATGTCCAAAAAATTGGAAATGGACCCAAAGTGCTCAATTAGAGTAGAAAAGTGCTATATACATTATAAAGCACAATCTATCTATCTAAAGGGCGCAGCTGAAGGAAGATGGCTGAAAAATCCCCGTCATCTGTAAACAACAGGCATCTGACCTTGGAGGGCCAGACAGAGAGGGAGACAGAGTTTTGCAGAATAAAAGGAGTTGTTCGCTATCAAAGTTTAGGATTTGAGCGTCGCAGACTTCGTGAGTCAAGGTGTGCTGTGAAGAAGTGCCCAGAGACCAGAGAAGTCCGATTGCAGAAGGGATCTTCAACTTTGTCCACAGCAGCCCTCGTGAGAGGGAGGTTCCCCAGCTGAGGACTGAATTTGGCTGTTGTGAGATCTCTTAAATCCCCCCTGCTACACGGTGGGACGAGTGCCTGGATCCCCTTGGATTCCGTACTGAATCAAGGGCCCATCGGACCTGTCTCCATCAGCAGGAGCACCTCACTCCTCACATCTTGGCCAGATGGGAAGATAAGGGACGCAGCCCTCCAAAAGAAGATTACCAAACTTAAAACCAAGCCCAGCCAGCAGAATTAGGGAAAGATAGGGAAGTAAGTACTATAGAGAAAGCTGATTTATAAGTTTAAAGTCTAAAAGTTGATTTAAGTTGATTTGGGTTATATAATATGATTTAATGCTGTTACTTGGCTCTTGCTAATTTGCTTAATAAATTTATATTCCTGTATTTAAAGAACTGATTCTGACTATTCACTAAATCTTCTTAGCCATGTAAATGCTAAGTTCTGTGCAAGTTACATCTCAAGGTTCTGAAAGGTTAGTCT
>VUQH01082322.1:0-11452 GCA_015106775.1 Etroplus canarensis | reverse complement strand
TCCTCCCTGCTCTCACTACAGATCACAATGTCATCTGCAAACATCATAGTCCATGGAGACTCCTGCCTGACCTCATCTGTCAATCTGTTCATCACCACTGCAAACAAGAAGGGGCTCAGAGCTGATCCCTGATGTAATCCCACCCCCACCTTGAACCCATTTGTCACTCCTGCTGCACACCTCACCACTGTCTCACTGTCCTCATACATGTCCTGCACCACCTTCACATACTTCTCTGCCACTCCTGACTTCCTCATACAATTGCACAGTTCCTCTCTTGTCACTCTATCATATACTTTCTCAAGATCCACAAAGACACAGTGCAACTCCTTCTGACCTTCTCTATACTTCTCCATCAACACTCTCAAAACACACATCCTGTTCTTCAAATACTAATGTTTAAATAATAAAAACAGATATCTAACACTTGACTAGTGGAGGGTTCTTGCACATTCTTTTAAAAAAATCATAAAAAAGCCTTAAATTACAATCAAAATAAATAAAGTCTTAAATATTTTTCCTGTAAATTTGAGGATTTAAGGCGTTAAAAGCTCATAGCCAATAAGATTAATTTTGTAAACCAGTTTTTAAAGTTGTGTTTATTGCAACTTGCTTACTTTATCGCTCACATTTAATCATTTTAAGATGAAGTTACTTAGGCCAGCACACTGAGGGCATATACCTAATAGCATAATTAGGTTTGTTTTCTCCTGGTCCATTAGTTTCTTCACAAAAGCATCTAGTAGGTCCAACACATCTGATGTAAGGTCAACTTTAGTTTGTTGTGTGGTTCAGAAATGGAAAAGTGCACAAAGGTCAAGACAGCTGATACTTCATTCATCTCTCCTAGCATGAAGACCCAGTAATGAAGGCTATACCAGCTTCAGTGTAAGCCTAACAGTTATTTATCATGCAACCGTGTTTGGCAGATATCAGATGATCATATTCTTTGTAGGGTCTCTGTTGGGACATGTGTTACAAATAATGAAGGTAGAACCATCAGCAGACCTAAAAAAATTGTAATATGGCAGCTATATGACTTCATTCAGGTGTTTCATTCAGTCCCATCATCACAGGTATATAAAATCATGCAGCTAACAATGAAGTCTGCCGTTACAAACATTTGTGAAAGCATGGCTCTCTCTAAAGAGCTCACTGAATACCAGCATGGTACTGTAACAGGACCAATGCAACCAGTCAGTTGGTGAAATTTCTTCCCTCCTGGACATTCCACCATCTACTGTATACAGTATTATTGCAAAGTGGCAGCGTTTAGAAACCACAGGAACTCAGCCACCAAGTGGCAGACCACGAAAAGTTACAAAGTGGGGTCGCTGAGTGCTGAGGCTTATAGTGTGCAAAAATAGCAAACGCTCTGCTGACTCAATAACTTCAGCCTTCCAAAATTCCTCTGGTGTTAACTTGAGCACAAAAACTGTGCACCAGCAGCTTCATAGCATGTGTTTCTGTGGCCAAGCAGCTGCATATGCAAGCCTCATATCACCAAGAACAACAAACTGAGTCTGGGTTTGGTGAACCCTGGCAGGTAACCCGCCTGACTGCATTTTGCCTATTATAAAGTTTGGTGGAGAAGAGATAATGCTGGGGAGGGTGTTTTTCTGGGGCTGGTCTGGGCCCCTTAGTTCCAGTGAACTGAAAACTTGATACTTCAGTTTATCAAAACCTTTTGCCTTGGGGGGAATTTGTGGAAGGGCTTTTTCTGTTACAGTATGACTCTGCCCCAGTGCACACAGCACAGTACATAAAGGCATGGTTGCATGAATTTGGTGTGGAAGAACTTGGCTGACTTGCACAGAGCCCTGACCTCAACCCCATCCAACACCTCTGAGACGACACAGAATGGAGATTGTGAACCAGGGCCTCCCATCCAACATCAGTGCCTGACCTCACAAATGCTCTTCTGGATGAATGGGCAAAATTCCCACAGATACACTCCAAAATCTTGTAGAAAGCCTCCCCAGAAGAGTGGAAGCTGTAACAGCTGCAAAGGGAGGGCCAGCTCCATATTAAATGCATGTGACTTTAGAACGGGATGTCATAAAAACTCCTGTGGGTGTCATGTGTGGGAGGTCGAATACTTTTGTCGATAGGGGGCGGAGTTTCAGTTGATGCGGGTAGCAACACTCGGAAGACTGAGGACGAGGAAGAAGTAGAATTCAGGTCACGTGATTGCCATTCAACCAGGAAGAGACACGGTGGTTTCAAAACAAATCCGAACTGCCTTGTTGGGGAGCTAAAAACTGCCTTTTCCTTCATCGCCTGGAATCGTATTCGCTTGGACATGGACGGTATGTCGCGTATTAATTTTTCTGGCCTGTCCATCTGAGGTGACCGAGCCTCTAATTAGCCAGAACGCCAATCTTATGGCAGACAGCTAAACGTTAGCCTGTTAGCTTGGGTGTGTGGTTAGCTAGGTTAGCTGTCAAGACTTCTTTTGATCTCCGGCTCGTTCCCCTCATCCTTCCTGACTCCAGCTGGAGTTTAGGGGCTGATCGTTATTGAACGGCCGTTTGGTTTGACTTGGCGAGCTCCGCGAACTCTGCCTGCGTCCGCATCTTTTCTTAGCGATGACTGTTGCATTAGGAATGTGACACTGCAGTCACTGTTTGGTCAGAGCAACTTCGACATTTCCTCGGCTCCGTTACGTTTTAAAGAGCTTCTCCGATGTTGTGAAAAAAGGACTTCCAAGACCCAAATCTTTTCCAGCTAAATCCAGAGGACGTGTTCCAGTAATGAAGGCTGATTCTGAGAGTATGTCACCTGGGTATTAAAATCAAATTGGACCCATTCCGACTTTGCTTGGAACAAATGGTTGTTTTGGTCCATTTTTCAGATCAGATATCACTGAAGTCTGAAGCCTGAGCTACTTTCTCACAGGGATAACTTGTACTTAAACTGACCTCATTAGAAACTTAGATCACGTTTAATGTGAGCTTCAACCATCATTTCCTCATCTCAAACAATGTATTGAAACAAAAGCCAACAACAGTGGTGGGTATAGCACAACAAAAATAATTTGTCGTGTGACCTTGACCATCAGTTCCAGCCTGTCTTCTGTGACTCTTCCAGTCTCTCTGTATCTCTGTTGCAACCTGCTGATGACACTCTAAGCTCAGTGGCCACTTCCTTCTGAGAACATCCTGTTTGAAGCCTTGCAGTGGTGACGTACTGTTGATCAGTTGTCAGGCGTCGTCTTGGTCTCATGATGTCAAAATGTGAACAGCATGATGAAGAGGACTGTTTAAATACCAAATTCCAACTGAACCAGAAAATATATTGGTCGATTCATGGATCAAACACCAGTTGTGAATTTTGCCGTTAAGCACCTTGTTAGAGAAGAGCAAGTTATGCAAAAAGTACTGAAGCACTGAACAGATGGACATGTGCATTCAAAAGAGTAGAGAAGGTCAAATTAAGTTCACCTGTAAAGGTTATAGTGCATTTTAAGTGAATCCCGAAATTTTACCCAAAAGCCAAATATCCTTAACTTTTTTGTAAGTAGTGTGTGTGTGTGTGTGTGTGTGTGTGTGTGTGTATATAGCAGCAAGAGTGAAAGGGAAGGTTTACAGGAAGGTAGTGAGACCTGCTATGATGTATGGTTTAGAAACGGTGGCGCTGACATAAAGACAGGAAGCAGAGCTGGACGTGGCAGAACTGAAGATGTTGAGCTTTTCCCTGGGAGTGACCAGGATGGACAGGGCTAGAAATGAGTACATCAGAGGGACAGCTCAGGTTGAGAAGTTTGGAGACAAAGTCAGAGAAGCAAGGCTGAGATGGTTTGGACATGTTCAGAGGAGGGATAGTGGATATATTGGATAAAGTATGTTGAAGATGGAGCTGCCAGGCAGGAGGAGAGGATGACCACAGAGAAGGTTCATGGATGTAGTGAAGGAGGACATGCAGAGGGTTGGTGTGAATAAATTAAGAAAATAAGCAAAATTGGAACAGATGACAAGGGCACACATGTTTACATATTTTATTAATCTTTGAGGGGGAATTGCATTTCGTTACAGACGCTATAATAATAAATATAAATCTGAAAGGCAGAAGATGAAGATGAAAATATGTAAACCAGTGCAGTATGTAACAGAAATAACTCCAAAGTTAAACACTGTATACAATATGTACAAGATATAGCAATCAAAATAAACTAGTCCAGGCGTCACAGGGAGGAATTAGAGTGTGATATCACAGGTAGAAAGGATTTCCTGTGGTGTTCTGTGGAGCATCGTGGTGGAATCAGTCTGCTGCTGAACGTGCTCCTGTGCCGGTCTATCACATCATGGAGATTGTGTGAAGACTTGTCCAATACTGTCCTTAACTTCGACAGCATCCTTCTCTCTGACACCACTGTCAGAGAGCCAAGCTCTACACCCCATGATTTTACTGTCCTTGCAGATCAGTTTGTTGAGTCTGTTGGTGTCTGCTACTCTCTGCCTGCTGCCCCAGCACACTGCAGCATAGAGGATGGCACTGGCTACCACAGACTCATAAAACATCCTGAGCATCATCTGGCAGATATTGAAGTCATCTCAGAAAACGGAAACCGCTCTGGCCCTATGCTGTTATCTGAATTGAATATAATAATAAACATGTCCAGAATGTACCCTGCCTTTCGCCCTATGATAGCTGGGATAGGCTCCAGTACCCCCCCGCAACCCTGAATTGGACAAGCAGAAGAAGATGAATGAATGATAATAATAAACCTTTGGAATACACAGTAGATTTAAAGGGGCCCTGTAGAGCTTATCAGAATCTGCGTTGTGTTCATTATATATACAGTACTGCGAAAAGCAAAATTTTTCAGAGCTCTGTGTAGTCCTGTGAAAACTAAGTACACCCTATGATTCAGCATTTTGTAGCTTGTAGAACCACATATATCAGCAGTAACTTAAGGTAATAGTTGCCTGTATGACTTTATCAGTTTCTCACATCATTGTAGGGGAATTTAGGTCCACTCTTCTTTACAATGTTGCTTCAGTTTGTTGAGGTTTGTGGGCATTTATTTATGTGCAGCCACAGCATTTCAGTTGGGTTGAGGTCTGGACTTTAACTGGGCCATTGCAACACCTTGATTATTTTCTTTTTCAGCCGTTCTGTTGTAGATTTGCTGGTGTGCTTGGGATCATTGTCCTGTTGCATGACCCATTTTGGGCCAAGCTTTAGCTGTTGGACAGAGGGCCTTATATTTGACTCCAGAATAATAGGAGGAGTTCATGTTCAGCTTAATGGCTGCAAGGTGCCCAGGTTCTGTGGCTACAAAACAAACCCAAATCATCACCCCTCCAACAACACATTCGACAGTTAGTATGAGGTTTTGTGTGGATATGCTGTGTTTGTTTTTTCCTGAATGTGGCTCTGTGATTATGGTCAAACCTCTCCACTTTGGTCTTGTCTGTCCAAAGGACATTGCTCTAGAGCAGGGGTCAGCAACCCACGGCTGCGGAGCCACATGCGACTCTTTCATCCTTCTGCCATGGCTACCTGTAACTTTGACAAAAATTTAATGTGAATAAATAATGGTGACTTAATTTATATTTATTTTAGTTTGCTTCTTCAGGGTAATTCTAATTTTGTAGATTAAGGGGATCTTTTAACATTAAAATAAAACATGTTTAAATATTTTGCCAATCAAAATATGCATCACACTCTGTATTGGTCATTTCCAGAATAAACACGCAGCCTTTGCTGAAAAATATCCAAATGGAGATGAACGAAAAAGAGCAGTTTTGGAACTGATGCAGTTTTGTGGCCCCCAGTGGTGGAAAATGCGCCCAAATGGCTCTTTCAATGTTGAGCTTTGCTGACCTCACTCCTGTTCTATAGTCTTGTGGTTTGTTCAGATGGCAGCTTTGCAAACCTAAGCTGTGCTGTTATGTTCTTTTTAGAGAGAAGAGGCTGGCTTTCTCTTGGCCACCCCTCTGTACAAGCCATAGTTGTTCATTCTTTTTCTAATTGTTCTGTTATGAATATTCAACCTGCTGACTGAGGCCCGCGGAGTCTGAGATGTAGCTCAGGTTCTTTGAGCATTGTCCACTCCTGGGAAGATAGTGGTATTGCGTTAAGGCACACCTGGATGACACCTGGATGGCAAAGTGCCAGTTTTCAGGACTCCATAGAGTCCTGTGAAAACTTTTTTTCCACGACTGACAGTTCATGTCACATATACTCCATGTTTCTAACTCTGTCTCTTACTGTCTCTCCACAGAAACACTCTTCCAGTTAAAGGTATGTTCCATTGAAAATGTTAAATCTATATCAGATGGACAACCTCAAGTGGATTATTCACTAAATTTATGTACACTTTTTTTCTCTGTGGCTCACAGTTCACTTCTAAGCAGCTTGAGAGACTGGCCAAGAAGGCAGAGAAGGAGTCTGAGAAGGAGCAGGCTAAAGTCAAGAAGGTGAGTAGGCCAATCAGATGGGATGTTGTAAGGGCTGAATCGTCATACAACACACTATTATCGTTTCTCATTCCACACATTCTTTTCCATTATCTCACTAATACAGACAAAGTGCGTATACATAGTGTGTGTGTATAACAGTTCTTCACCTATTTGGACAACGATTTACCTAGCCCCCTTCAAACTTGACAGGTGTATTGCTGGGCCCTGAGTAAATGGAGTGCACCTAATGAATTCCCAAGCCCCAGCCTATCCACAAGTTTATTCTTGACAAATAAGTGGCTAACTCTAACTACATCCCAATCCTAATTTTGACTTTAATCTTAAGATGAGTCTTAACCCTCGAGCAGACCTTTTGAGGATGTGAAAAAAGTTCTAATTTTTACAAAATTTCATCCCTTTAAGAGTCTAAAACTCAAACTGGTGGGTTTGTTTGCTTGTGACAAATTCAGCTTTATGTATATAGCACCAGTTCACACCAACTTAATGCACTTTATATTGTCAAGAAAACCCCCTACAGTACTGGGGAATAGAAAACAGAAGAGGAGCATAGAGACACCCTGAAAAGCAAATTAAGGAGTAGCAGAGAACAAGAAGTAGCGGTTTTAAGGCTGTATTTTAATTAGTTCGACAGTCTCTCTTAGTTATGAGCTGCTATATATTTAGCACAAGTAAACACCCAGACTATTATCATCATTATGGCTGCCCATCTGTGTTCTACTGCTTTTATTTTCTTTAACAGATGATGTAGTGTAATGTTCTTTGTAATCTGTGCTGTCGTACAGTAGAGGCTCATAATGAGGTGTGGTTGTGGCTGCGTGATTGTAGAAAGGAGAGTGTAAGGAGAGTTGAACTTTGCTGCTTCAAAATGCTGAGTCCCAACCTAAATAGATGACATCACGGTGATTATGTCCATCTTTTATGTACCATCTGTAGTTCAAACCCTTTGTTTACAAAGTGCATCCAATCAGAAGACAGTTGTTTAAGCTTGTTTCAGACAGAGATAGATGAACTGGAATTATCTTAACTGTGAAGCTTACAAATCTATGCTAAAACTTGAGTCCATGAATAAAAACAAGGAGCTGAAAATGAACATAAGAGGTCCCCTTTCAATTACTATTTGATTTATAATCCTCCTGTGGTAAATTCCTGCGCGTGCATGAGAGTATTTGGTCTAGCTTGGTTTACTCTACTCTCTTTAGCAGAAATAATACATTAAATAACCATTAAATGAAACCATGTTCATTCAGAAAACACCTTCAGCTGTTCCCTTATATTCTCCCCAAGGGGCAGACACCATTCACCCAAAAAACACAAAATCTGCAGGTTTCACACGTAACACCAACTTAACAAGTCCTTGGTCCTTTCGGCTTGCTCCTAAATGCATAGTGGTGCATGATTAATTTGCCCTTTGACTCCCTGTTCAGCTGACTTTCCTTAGCAGGGCTGTGGCTGTGAGAGGCAGCTGGCCATATGGGTACAATACACCCCTTTGCCACAAGGTGTCACTCTTGGGTTTTTTACAGCAGTGACGCCTTGCGTAGGCGTATCCTTAGCCTGAGTAATGTAGTCAGTAGAGTTAATGTAGTTTGAAAAGCATCAGCCAAGAATTTACACAGTTTCAAAGACTCATTAACAGGAGGCACATGGGGTGGCACTGCCTCCACGGATGGGAGCATGGATAGGACCAGTAGGAACGTAGCTTAGTGCATTTACTGAGTGAGTTTACTGAAGTAAAGGTGTAATGTACTTTTACTTTATTAAAGTATTTCTATGGTATGCTACTTTATGCTTCCACTATATTTTGAATGGAGATTTTGTACTCCATACTATGTACTTTAAAGCTTTGATTACTTATATATTTGCATTATTGTAGATCAGGCTGATCGACAACACAGATGCAATCAAAATCATCAACGGCTGCAACATTAAAGAGGCATATAAATCAGCGAACCACTAAGTAGGATCCAATAATATAATGTATTTGATCCGAAAATTGTCATTCCTCATTATGCATACTTTTATTTTAGGCACTTTAAATATATTTTGATCATATAAAGTCTACACGTTTATGCTACTTAAGTGGGATTATAACTTTTAATTATGTGAAAAGTCTAAATACTTTTCCAGCACAAAGTTATGTTTAAATTCTTGTGTAGCACCGCTTTTCGCAAAATAAAATTGAGGGCAGATGCCTTTTTTAAGACCTGTTTTTAATATTTAACCAACAGTAATATTTATTCATGTATTCAGTTATTTTCCTTTATTTTTTTACCTTTTTCAGCTCTTTGCTCATTTCAGGTCTTTGTGTTTGGAACGTTTTTATTTTGTGATCAGTATCAAGGTCATTATTCTTAATTAAAGCTAAATGGAAACTAAGTGTTATAAAACAATTTATAAAATATAAAATAAAAACACCTTGAGATAGCTGTTGTTGTTTACTGGGGTTTTATGAATAAAACTGACTGCAAATTGATGAAATAGATAAAAATGTACAGGAAATACATGTTAGTATATATTTTTTGTCTAATTTGTAAACACAGTAAGCCTTCAGGGGCTTTGGTGCATATTGCTATTGACAGTCTACTGTAACTGGTAATTAACATGTTGTGTTTGTGTTGTAATCTGTACTTCTTGGCCCTGCAGTTAGCCCCATGTTAAAATTTGTCAAATTATAAAATAAAAAATATATTTTTTTAAAAAATAGAAATGTAAACGTTTGTAAAATAATTTAAAAAAAAAATTCTGACACTAATAAAAAACTAAACCAAAGTGCTCGAACTCTTTCTGGAAGCTAAATGAAATTAAAGTGATTTGGAGGAAATAGAAACTAATGATAAAAGCAAAGCTCGGATGATTTCACTGGTCTGTTGACATTGGGAGTGGCATGCATGAGTCAGCAGGTGGCACTACTAGCTTAGGACAAGGAGTGGCTTGGTTTTACTTGAACTTCATGGCTAATAGTTTTTTTTAGAACTGCCAAGTGGTTGGGTAGCTCTGTTCCTATTTGAATGCATGTCTGCCAAGAAGATTACAGAAGTGCTCTTCAAACACATTTTCTCACAACTGAACAAAAGGGTAATAACATGACGGAGCCTTTGTTATCTTGTGCACCAGAGATATTTCCCCATTGAGTCATGACATTCTTGACTTCTGCTATATTTTTGAACAGCTCACATGCATTTAAAATGAGGAAGGATGGAAGTCCCCTTTTTGACTGCTGCTGTTGTCGTTTCTTTTTATTACTGTTGAATGAAATATGATTATTGCCAGCTTTATGTGAGCTGCACTTTTCTAGTTCCTATTTGGCTGTTAATTATTTATGGTAAATAGGAGGATGCACCATAATGCAGGGTTGGATCAATCACATCAAAGCACAAACATCACCGGTTACTGTGAATTATGCCTGCAGTGGGTGAACTTATTAAATTTACGATGGTAATTTGATAAGTTCTCATGGTTTATTATCAGAAGCGTCCTGACTTTGAACAGACGTTGCTTTGAACTGGGCACATTCAGAAGAAAACAACATGCTGATGTGTATGAGGAAGGACACTGCTATACGCAACACAGACAGGGTTATTACTGGTTATATCATTCATATTCTGTTGCATCTCCTCATTGATTATACTTAAAGCATTCCTGGCTTACCAGCAGCAGCTATACTCTGATAACATTGATCCAACCTTGTAGAGTTAAGCGTTGTTGTTTACTGACAAAAAACTATTATTTTACTGAAATATATGACTTTATAATCTCTGGGAATATTCTAGTATACTATCAGGCTTAAAAGTGATAGGACAGCTGACTGACAGCTGACAGTCTTTTGTAGTCACTGACTGGCTGAAGTCTAGAACCCAAGGACATCACCAAAACTGTGTTTCCTCCCTTGAGATGCTCTGCGAGGCCATACTGCAGCTGCCTTCAGCCGGTGCTTGTTTGTGATCTGCCTTCAGTTTTGTCTTGAATAACTGAAAGGCACGCTGGGTGGAGATCAGGTGACTGACTGACTTGGCCATTGAAGTATATCCCATTTATATGCCTTGAGAAACTCTTGGGTTGCTTTTGCAGCAATGTGCTTTGGGTCATTTTCCATTAGCACTGTGAACTCTTTAATCAATTTTGCAGCATGAATAAATTCTGAAGGGTACAGATTTCATCCTGCTACTTCTATCCGTAGTCACATCATCAGTAAACACTAGTCATCTGCTTCCATTGGCAGCCGTATATACCTATGCCTTAACATTGCCTCTACTATGTTTGACAGATGATGTGGTATGTTTCAGATCATGAGCTGTTCCTTTCCTCACACTTTTTTTTTTAATCATTCTGGTACGAATTCATCTTGGTTTTATCTGTCCAAAGACCTGGGCAGGCTCTCTGTAAATGCTTTCTGGCAAATTCTAATCTGGACTTCCTGTTCTTGTATTTGCACCTTGTTGTAAACCCTCTGTATTTATTCATTAAGGCCTCTATTGTTTGTGTAGCTATGTCTGTTGTAGGTTTATCTTGGGTTTTCAGCCTCCTTCACTGGCATTGATGTCTCTTTGGACCTCATAGTGAGAGTTTCAGTGAACAGCCATCAAATACTAATTCAACACTTGTAATCAACTCCAGATTTTTTATCTGTGTAGTTTTTAATGAAGAACAAGGGAAAAGGCCTCACTTGGCAGTTTTCCCATTATTTGTGAGCCTCTGAAAATTAGGGACAATGACTAAAAGTGGCTGTAATTTCTAAACAGTTCATGCAAACACCTTAAATTAAAAGTGAAAGTCTCCACTTCAGTCACACTTTGACTCTTTGATTTAAAATCCACTGTGGTGGTGTACAGAGGCAAAAACACAAAGAAATGTGTTATCATCCCAAAACTTATGAACCGAAATGTATTTTTAGTAATTGATTTTATTGATGTTATTACTGATCTTGGTTTTAAGTTGGACAGTGATTTTAAATTGGACAGCCAAATTAGAGCAGTGGTGAAGTCCAGTTTTTATCATTTAAGGCGACTGGCAAGAGTTAAATCTTT
>VUQH01082320.1:0-11310 GCA_015106775.1 Etroplus canarensis | reverse complement strand
TGTGCTATGTGCTACTAACATATTGTAGTATTTAGATATTTGGCCCTTCCCTTCTAAATTAGTAAATGTCATTTCCTCTAATTTAGATAAAGATGGTATACAATGATAAGAAAGCCGGACTTCGTCTTAAACTATTATCCCTCATAAGGCAGGTATAATAGTTTAAGACGAAGTCTGGCTTTCTTATCATTCCAGATGAATTGTCCTAACAGTTTGTTAAGTTTATCGTAAAATGTCTTTGGTAAAGGCAATGGGAGTGTTTGAAAATAATATAAAAACTGGGGTAGGATAGTCATTTTTATCAAATTTATTCGGCCAACCATGGATATAGGCAAGGAAGACCAGCAATTCAGTGTCTCAGTTACTCTCTCCAGTCGTGGGTTGTAATTTGCTGGGATTATGTTACTTAATTCAGGAGTAATTTTAACACCTAAATACCTGAAACCTTCTGTAGCTGTTGCAAATGAGGTGTTTATAACAGGATTCTCTTTCCTTTTTGTTAAGGAACATTAGTACTGATTTGGAATTATTCATTTTATAGCCTGAAAACCTTCCAAAATGTTCAATTCATCTTTAAATTTTCCACTTTTCATTCCACGGTTTCTACCAAACAGCAATAATCTCAGATCACAGTGAAAAGAACTACATTTTTAGGTCATCTGGCTGAAAGACCAATAAGCTAATGACTTGGCGAGGCATCTGTCTCTCTGTCTGTCCCTCTATCTGTCCTTAATTCATAAAAATTGCTATTTCTCCTAGAGTGTTGGTCAGATTTAAGGGAAATGTGCACACAAAGAATACCTAATCGACCTTCACCCAAACTGTGGTCAAGGTCATATTTGTCGTTTTACAGGCACTTTACCTTTAGCTGTGGCCTTGTATTCTCCCCAAAGGGTCACCAGAGCGGATTAATCCGCATTGGTAATTTGGTAGAGCTTTTACGCCAGATGCCCTTCCTGATGCAATCCTCCATGGTGAGAGGGACTTGTGCCCCCACCTGGAATTGCTTATAAGGCGAATGTGTAAACCACTACACTGCGGGGACACTGAATCACGCTAAAAATCGGATTGCAATGCTCATAAAATGAGTGTTTGCATATTCCCCTCTGTCATTAGGTTTATTTATAGCCAGGTTAGGACAGGTCAAGAACTAGGACTGTTGTTCTGGATATGACTGTTTGCAAGCCTCATTGACTTCTCAGTGGATTGTAATCTCATTAGTTTGTGCATACAGCCAGACTTGGATTATAATAACCTGTGGATTGTGATGGATTATGAGCCACGGCATCATTGGCGATCTGGCTCCATAACTCATCTGTTTTTATGTGTGACCTTTCTCATATCAGGAGCTGTGCTGAATATGATCTTTTAGACTTTAGAGTTTTGGTAGTAGAACAGTGGTAAGTCAAAACTTCACAAGGGGGCCACAACTTATGTATGATTTTCTAACCATGACAAAATCACCATGCACATAAATTAAAGGCACTAGCTGTATGTGTTTTCAGCTATTTTTACACAGTTACCTATAATGTTACCCTGAACTACACTGGGTGCGGCTGCATCATGTTCCAGCTTGGACACAGCTGCTGGTGCTGATCACAGTCACTCAAGACAATGCTTACTGTTCTACCAGCATGTGCTTAGCACTCTTAGCACCGGGTCTGTTTGTTTATAGATGCCACATTACGCTGCACAGAGCAGGTAAGGAGGACAGGAAGTCAGACACAGAAATGGCAAAGAGAATCCAGTCATTTTTCAAAAAAAGGCCCTGTGCAGACTACACACGCTGCTTCTGAAATGCTCCCAGTGTAATTTGAAGACACACTAAGAAAGGAACAAAACTGCTTCAGAGATGTGACATGCAGCTGGCTTTTCAAAACTTTCGTGTAAAAGCTTTTAACTTTTTGCAGTTTTATCCTTCTTTTTTTGTTTTTAGTATAACTTTCAGTATAGATTTAAAATACACATAGAAGTATTTGTAACCTACGTTTATGTCCCAAAATGTCTGCTTGTGCGACAGCTACAAATCCTTTATGGCAGCACTGTCAAATTCATTTCAGTTCATGGGCCACACACAACCCTATTTAATCTAAGGTGACCTGGAGCAGTAAAATAGTTATATAAAAATACACCCCCCAACTTCTTCCCTCTCTGTAAGTTTAAAGAAGTTCATTCTGAAACATTTAACTGGGCCAGAGCCAAGATTTTTAATAAGTTAAAACTGTAAGCTCAAGTGAAAGAGACACTCAGACAGCAGAATTAAAAAAACATTACCGGCCTGGGCATGTCTCATTAAAGATAAGCTCACTGTCACTACCTGTATATTACCAGTTGCAGATCACAGTGGAAGGGCACAAAGCCTTCAAGTAGAGGTTTTGAAGCTAAGCAAAAGTATGTTGCATCTTTATGATTCAAATAACTTGTCTAGGTGGCAGTTTTGCTTCATCTTATCTAAAGAAGTCTACATCAGGGGTCGGCAATATTTGTAAATATTGCTCAACAATATTTGCAATTTTTATCAACCAACTAACTGATAAAACAGCTAATTAATTCAGAAATGTGTTTGCTTTCATTAAAGTGGAAAAGACCATTGTTTTGTTAGCTGTGCATCAAGCATCTGTGTGTGTGTGTTTCTTTCCAGGGGGACGGGAGAGAAGAGGTGGTGGCGTGCGCTTGGGATGGTCAAACCTACATCATCGACCACAATCGGACTGTGGTGAGGTTCCAGTTTGATGAGAACGTAAACGCCTTCTGTGCGGGTAAGAGACCTCACACCATTTTTTTGCTGCATGTTGTTTTTCTTTGATGTTTATAATACAGGTTCACTTATTATCAGTACGTACGTGTCGATACGTTCATTTAGGCCCATACATTTTTAGACAGTGACACCGTTTTTGTGATTCCTTTTTTCTGTGTACACTGTAATGGCAGATTTTAAATCAAGCAGTCAAAATTTGATTGAAGTGTGGATTTCAGCTTTAATTTGAGGGGTTTGACAAAAGAATTACGTTAACTGTTTAGGAATTGCAGCCGTTGTTATACATGGTCCCTCTTTTTCGGGGGCTCAGAAGTAATGGGACGAGTTAACTTAATTTTAATTTTGGAACTTGGAAGAAAATGCTTTGCAGTCAGTAACTTCCTCCAATCTAGAACCCGTGGACAGCACCAAATGCTGCATTTCCTCCTTTGAGATGCTCTGCCTTAACTGCAGCCACCTTCAGTTGTTGGTTGTTTGTGGGTCTCTGCTTTCACTTTTGTCTTCAGTGACTGAAAAGCTGCTCTGTTGGGTTGAGATCGTGACTGACCTGGCCATTGAAGATATCCCATTTCTTTGTCTTGAGAATCTGAGCAGAGAGTATAGCCCTGTACACTTCAGAATTCACCCTGCTGATGATGTGCAGCAGTGACATCATCAACAAACACTAGTCACCCAGTTTCTTTCAGTCACTACTTATGTGTGGGTCTCTCTGCCTTCACTTTTGTCTTCAGTAATTGCAAAGCTGCTCTGTTGGGTTAAGATCACAGGACTGATTTCTGTCCAAAGAATTTTTTTCCAGAACTGAGAAGGCCCTTTTAGATGTTTTCTGGTATAATCAAATCTGGCTTTCTTGTTCTTGAGTGCAACCAGTAGTTTGACCTTTGTTGTAAACCCTCTGTATTTACATTCATGAAGGAGTCTATTGATTGTAGACTTTTGACAGTGGTGCACCTGCCTCCTTGAGAGGTTTTGACTTGGCTAGATGTTGTGAAAGGTTTTTTTGAACAAAGGAAAGAATTCTACAAAAATCCACTTCAGTTGTCTTCCTTGGTCTTCCAAGGCCTTTTGGTGTTGCTGAGATGGCCAGTGCATTCTTTTTTTTAAAGTATATTCTAGATTGTTGTTTTGGCCACTCCTTAAGTTTTTACTATCTCTCTCTGATAGGTTTATTTTGTATTTCAGCCGATGGTCTCCTTCACTTGCATCAACATCTCTTTGGACCTCATGTAGAAAGCTGTAGTGAACAGCTACCAAGTATGAGTTCAACACTCGGAATCAACTCTAGGTCTTTTATCTGTATCATGGCTTCACCTGCCCACGAGACTGCTTGTCAGTCAATGGTCATATTACTTTTGAGCCTCAAAAAATGTGGGACGATGTATAAAAATGGCTGTAATTCCTAAACAGGTGATGCAATTCTTCTGTCAAACGCTCTGAATTAAAGCTGAAAGTCTACGCTTGGAGTACATCATGATTCCCCTGTGTTGGTATACAGGGGCAAAATTACCCCTAAAAAACATGTCATTGTTCACAAACTTACAGACTTAACTATATGACTTTTAACTTCCCAACATAAATAGACCTCGATAGGAGAAAGTAGTAGAGACAGTAAAGGGACCACACAAGAGAGCGCATTGGTGAGTGTGAAAAAATAAAGGTCGATACAGAGAGCTATCACCTAAATCTGCTGCTCTGTTTGGCTTTAAACAGTTTTATAGTGACTTTCATCTCGCTGTTGTTGATTTCCTTTCACTCTTGCTGCCTTCACATGGTGGTTTTCGGCTACAGTAGGCAGTTTTGTTCTTCAGAAAAATGCTTTAGAAAGCCACTGTCCACCGCCTTTTCATCATCAAACAACAAACAGAAGCACACTTACCAGCTGTCTGGTGCTTTTGTTGGTATCACAATAACTCATGCATCATCTCAGGATTGATTGCAAGCTTCAGGCAAAGAAAAGATAGAAAAATAAAGGATGCAAAAATAACCAGATATGCATATACTCAGATGTGTAAATAGGTAATCCTCTAGGTTACACCACTTAGTCCTCTGGGTAAGTGGTCCATCAGATGTTGCTGCACATCCATAAATCTGATGTTGATTCCCTTGAATGACACACTGAGCCTCTCACAGTGGAGTATTTAGCAGCTGAAGAGACAGATGTGTTCCTCAGGAGTTGGAAACATTCATCAGGTGGCTTGCAACATAAAGCCAGATTAATGCAAGTAACACCTTTTTCACACATGAACAGATCGGGATGTTTTCCAGAGTTTTCCTTTTTTACGCAGCACACAGCAAGACATAGTCTGCTTCAAGTGTGTTCACACTACTGGATATACTTCATGTGGTTTAGGTGGGGTAGCTGCTTGGATAGAGGAGGCAGGACATCAGAATCAGAAAGCGTTATTAATCCCCTGGGGGGAAATTCCTTGTTTTACAGGCACTCTGGTTCAGCATACATAAGTATCAAGAGAATAAACAGCGAGAAAGTGTAGAGCCACAACTCTGCAGGTGTAAGGTGTAAGTCCACATCTTAGGGGGAGGAGCTATACATTATAATAGGCAGGAGTGACTGGGGTCACAATCAGTAAATGCATAGTTATTACACAGTAATAATTGCAGCACTTACATAGTAATGGCTATAAATACACTTTTATAGTTAGTACCCAGTTATTATTGCAGTTAGTGTTGAAGTTTATTATTTACACATAGGGTATGTGTGAGTGCAATATAGAAATGCGTGAATGAGAATATGGATAGTGAAACTGGACATGAATAAACTAGTATAGTGTACAGATGTATATGTATATATGTAGAAATAAACAAGGTGGACACAAACTGATGCTAAGAAAAGGTCTGTAGGAATATCAGCAAAATAGATTAGTAATAAAGTATTTTCACAGAACAGAGTTGTAGAGTTTTATGGCTACAGGTAGGAATCATTACAACCCTGTGGCCTGCACACAGGTTTCCAGAGGTTTCCTCTTGAACTTAGTGGTTCTCACCACTAGTTAAATGACCCAGTGTCTCTCTCTCCTGACATCCTCACCAGAGTGTTTGTGGAGGCAGGTTTTTGTTCTCGTCGGCCTGAAAGCCCAGCCCAATTTCTCTCTAGTCATCACATGTGCACCTCCAGATACCCAAGAAGGGAGCATGGGGGTTCAGTATCTCCTCCCCTGCTGCTGAACCCTTTCCTTCGGGTTGGGTCCAGAGCAGAATGAAGCGTCCGAGCATTTTTCCAGCCCCTTTTAAAAACCCTGTCTCTGATTGTGGTAATTAAATAGGCCTGCTGAAGTAAAATACCACACCTGTCTAAATGACACTAAAGAAAAGTGGGATGGAATCGTGACATTTAAAATAGCATTAACCTTTCGTGATGTTACCTTTGTTTGGATTAATGAAATAAACATTTGACTAAAAATATTACAGATATTAATTTAATTTAAAATATTAATATTCTTGTAAACAGTGTGATTATTTAAGTTCTGAACTTGTATAATTGAAGTTGATAAATATTTTATAAACGTTACTTGGAAAGCAATAATAAATAATACTTATTCTAACAGGCTTCAGAGAATATAGGACCACTGGGATTCCTGACTAACTTTAATTGTGCAAAAGGCTCCATCAGCACACAAAGTTTAGTTTAATGACTCTTAAGTAGTGGATGAGGCCCGGACGCCTGTCAATCAATGTGACCATGCCCCTATGTCTTTTTTCCAGGTGGATGAAGTATACAAAATAAAAATTCACCCCTTTCAGAGTTGTTAAGAAAAGAGGAGCTATTGATAGAGGCCCAAACAGTGTTTTTATACCAGGCTATAAACTTTTTAATTCTATGAAGTTGGGTGATTTCAAGTGGGAGTCTACAGAAACTGACTCTATTTTGGAACCAGCCCCAAGTGGACATTAGATGAACTGCAGTATTTTTAACCACTTCTTCAGGTTTCCCTGAGTTATTTTCACGTGAATTTCAAGCTTACGCCACTAGATGGCAAAATTGAACTTTAGTGTCACCTTGTGTTTAGCGTTTTCTCTTTCTTTCTCCCTCTCTTTATCTGTCCTGTCAGATCTCTCTGCAGTGTTTGGACAGTTAATCTGAGGCAACTAGTGTGACATGTGCTATAGTAAGTACATTAAAGGAAAAGACAATAGGCTTACTTGCTGCCTGATTCCAGTGTTCAGCCCTCCCCTCCACTTTACTCTCTGCTCCTCTGATCACTAGCACAGATTAGACTGGTTTTCTCTGTTTGTGTGGAGACTACAGTAGCCTGGTAGCAGAGGATTACTAATGTATTCATTTGTATTCACATAACACACTCCGTCATATCACTGCCACCACCTGTTGAGTAAAAACTGTGTGATTCATGGAGTTTCTTTGTGTGTGGTTGCAGGTCAGTATACATGTAAGGAGGGTAAAAATAGCCCCTGCCTGGTCTATGTCAGCTTCAACCACAAAATCTACATTTACTGGAAGGTGGAGCTGGAGCGCATGGAGTCCACCAATCTGTTGCGAGTGCTGGAGGAGAAACCCGAGTTTAAAAGCCACCTGAAGGAGCTGGGAGTCAGTGAGTACACCAAGAGCTCAGTGTCAGTGCCAAGGCAACTGATTCAGTTCAGATCAGATCAGAGCAGCTTCCATTAAATTCAAACCAGCATCTCCTCAGTTTGAGGTTGTGTTTGAGTAAGAACCCGACTGAGACTCTGATCTGAATACTAATGAGGAGGACGGAGAAAAATGATCCCCACATGACAGGTTTTACTGCTAACAAGATTCTGTTTGCAGCAACTTCATTGTGCTCCCTCTCCTGTAAAGGAATAGTTTGGCACTTTTAGGAAATGAGAGCACTAGATAAGAACAGAGATTGCAAACCAAGCCCTCTTGTCCAACATCAGTGTCTCATCTCACAAATGCTCTTTAAGATGAATGGGCAAAAATTCCCACAGATAGACTCCAAAATCTTGTACAAAGCTTTCTTAAAACAGTGGAAGCTGTTATAGCTGCAGAGGGGAACCGACTCCATATTAATGCTCGTGGATTTATAATTGGATGTCAAAAAAGCTCCTGTAGGTGTAATATGTAGCTGGCCCAATACTTTTGTTCATGTAGTGTAGAAGAAATGACAGCACAGTTGCAGTCAGTAACTTATGTGTGTGATGATTTTGTCAGAAAATGCAGCAGTTATAAAATACATTCCCATGAACTGTGTGCCAGTGCGGTGGCATGAGGATTTTTATCTCCCTCAGATGGCTCAAGATGATACAGAGCACAGTCTGACTCCTTACCTAATGTGCTGCCTTCTGGCTTGGAGACTGTGAGCTTGTCCTATGAAAACTGCCTTCATCATGAGCAAAACAAGACCTCCACAAAGTGATCTCAAACCTTTTCCTGCTAAGCTAGACAGCTGCCGGTAGTATGTTTGTTTATATTTAATATAAGAGGGTATCAGTCTTTTCACATTTAACCACTCACACACACATTTATGCGAGCTATGGGAGGAGGTCAGGAAGGGAGGTTATTTAGGAAGCTACTGATCTAAATCTTTTCTAGATCCAAATGTAAATTCATCCTGTGAGTCCACTGAGCTGAAAAGTATTTTCAGAGAGGTGGAATCCAAGAGATCATAGACTTGCTCATAGATCCTCCTCTCTTGACCGTTGTCCTGCCAAATACAACTCACTTCAGGTTAATCACTGGGGTTATTTGTTTCCTGTTCACGTCCTTTTTAGTGATCTTTCCTAGTAGACCATAAATCTTGCATCTGTGCATTGTCATATAAAAAATAAGGGAGAGGATAAAAGAGATTAAATTACAAATTAGCTTGTGCCTTCAGGTCTGAATGACCAACCTGTCAAACTCTTTACGTCAGCAGTCGCTGTAAAACAAGTGGAAGAGTCGCAATCACACGATTAGCAGGATTTACTGAAGCATTGTGACTACACATGAAAGTGCGTGCTCCAGCTGATTTTTCTTTTACCAGCTGGTGGAGCTGCTTGTATTAGTAGTCCAGCCTTTTGGGCCTGTGGTGTATCTTTTGACTGTTGTTTCACAGGCTTGTTGACAAGTCCACTGTGGAAAATGTGTGATGTAGAAGCCTGAGGAAAGAGGGACAGAAACGTGTAAAAATGTGTCTGATTAGCTGTTGTTATCTACTCCATCTACCATTTTACCATCTACATGAGCTGTACATTTTGCTAAAGCGTGTTGCTGCCCACACAGAATCTAAAACAAGGAGAAATTCAGAAAATTGAAAGATAAACTGTACTGTAGGTGTTAGCAGCATTAGGTGGTGGGCCCTGACCTCCTGGAAATGTCAGCCACAGCTCTCAGATTCCCCCCTGCTGCTTTTTCACCTTAATAACCACCCTTTAGCCAAAGCCTGATTAGGAAAAATCTGGCAGTTCTCCATCACAAAGAGGGAATGTTTCTGAATAAGGCCAGCTGCTCCTATGTGGTCATTTAAAATTTGTAACGGAGTTCAGTCATCGGCCAGTTTTGACCTGACAGAATAAAGTGTCAGCAATGGGTGTTGAGCAGTGCAAGGTAAGCTGTATTTATTCACACCAGACATCAAAAGAGAGGAAGGTGGGTGGCTGACAAAAAACATCATTTTTAGCCAGGACTAAATATAGCTACTCTGTGATTTATGAACTCACTTAATCTGCAGCTGCTTCGCAGTTTACAGAAAGTGTTGGATTTTAGGGGGAGATGTTGATACTGATAAGTGATACTGATACTGATGATACTGAGTCATACAGTGTGAGTTATGTTTCTTTAAATGAAAAATAAACTGTTGACATGACTCTATGCTGTCCTATAAAAAAAACTTAGTACACCCTGACTGTTTTCATAGGAATTAAGATGGTAAGTAGCAGTGAGGTGCTGCTAATCAGATGTATTTGATTAACTGGTAATCATCCGGTGTGAGCATCTCTATAAAAGCAGAAGCTTTGGCAATTTGCTGGTCTAGAGCATTTAGGTGTGTGTTAACACAATGCTTCAATCGTCCCAGAAGTGGACGTCCCAACAAATTCACCCCAAGAGCGGACCATATAACGCTCAAAGAAACCCAGGCACTACATCTTGGACTGCACGGGCCTCAGTTAGCATGTTAAATGTCGAAGTTTGTGACAGTAAAATTAGAAAAAGACTGAACAAGTGTGGCTTGTTCGGTCTTCTCCTGGAAGTGCTTCCAGGAGAAAGCCTCTTCTCTCTAAAAAGAACATGGCAGCACAGCTTAGGTTTGCAAGTTGCATCTGAACAAACCACAAGACTTCTGGAACAATGTCTCTCAGCCATAATGCACAGCGCTGTGTTTGTCAAAAACTGAACACAGTACATCAGCACAAACAGGGGTGTTGTTTTGTGCTTGTTTTGCAGCCACAGGACCTGGGCACTTTGCAGTCATTGAGTCCACCATGAACTCCTCTGTATGCCTTTCTTACAGCTATAACTTGGCTGAAATAGGGTTGGGACAGTGATTCCAAGCACAGCAACAAATCTACAAGAGAATGGCTGAACAATAAAAGAATAAAGGTGTTGCAATTACCCAGTCTAAATGGTAAATGGACTGGTACTTAGATAGCACTTTTCTACTCTAGCTGAGCACTCGAAGCACTTTTTACTACAAGCCTCATTCACCCATTCACACACACATTCATACAGCACTTTATTCTATGCCTTAAGCGCATTTAACTGTCACATACACATTCACACTTCAGTGGATGCATCAGGACCAATTTGAGGTTCAGTGTCTTTCCCAAAGACACTTCGGCATGTAAACTGGAGAGGTCAGGGATTGAACCACCAACCTTTGTTTTGAAAGACGACCCACACTACCTCCTGAGCCACAGGCGCCCCAAAAACCCAGCCACGGGGGCCCACAAGCCAGTGTACTTCTAGTGCCAGCTTTAAGCCCGGGTAAATGGGGAGAGTTGCATCAGGAAGGGCATCCGGCGTAAAAACTTTGCCAAATTTAATATGTGGAATCATAATACGACTTCCATACCGGATTGACCGTGGCCTGGGTTAACAAAACTGCCTCCAGTGCCATTAGCCAACAGGGTGCCCTTGGAAACTATGCTACTGTTGGTCGAAGACAAAGAGGGGGAGAGGGACAAAGTGTGTTAGGAGGCAGAGAGAGAGAAGGAAAGGTAGGAGGGTGGAGGTGAGAGTAGGGACTTTAAATGTAGGGACTATGACTGGTAAAGGGATAGGGTGAGATGGAGGCAGATAATCCGCTGTGGTGACCCCTAACGGGAGCAGCCAAAAGAAGAAGAAGCAATGACCCAGTCACGGTCCAGACTTAAACCTGATTGAAAGGCTGTAGTGGGCCCTTAAGAAAGAGCTTTGCATAAAGGAATACCTGCAAACCTCAATGAACTGAAGCATGTTGATGATTTTGAGAAAGTAATTACTGATGTTTGCTTAAAGAGGTCAACAGGAAAGAAGCAGCTCAAACAAACATCAACAGTCAAAGCCACCGTATTTAATGGCACATCTGTGGGTAAACTATGAGTATTTTTTTCTTTTTTTTTTTTTAAGACCTGTCCTG
>VUQH01082316.1:0-20295 GCA_015106775.1 Etroplus canarensis | reverse complement strand
TCACAACCAGAGTGTCCAACAGTTTCTTCCCTCAAGCCATCAGGCTCCTCAACCACCCAGGACTGAACTACAAAAAAGCCCCCCTCACACTCACCCACACACACAAACCCAGGACAGCATAACATTATAAACCCTGTCTCACTCACTCACTCACTCACTCACTCACAGACACATACACACACAATCTGCACTACCTCAATCGCTGCTACTGCACATCACCTCTTTTTCTCGGTGCTAGTGTCTTGTTGCGTTGTCTTTTCATTGTGTCTTTCATGTCAACTGTTTTGCACTATTTTGATTTTTTGCAATATGTTCATCTGGTTTAGATGAAAAGGGTTCTGTTCTTGCATTGTCTGCAACTACACCATGTTGCACACGTTACACTTTATTATTTATCTATTTATTTTTTTCTTTCAAAGTTTTATTTTTAAATTTTAAACTGCTTAAAAAAAAATAACCCTTCCTGTCATATGTCTGTATGTTTATATGTTGCACTAGGTCCTGGAGAAACGTTGTTTCATTTCACTATGTTCTGTGTCAGCTGTATGTGGTTGAAACGACAAATAAATAGCTCTTGAATCTTGAATCCTCCACCTTCTCTACTCCTTGCATCTTCACCATTGCACCAGTCTCCCTCTCATTCACACTCATGTACTGTCTTGCTTCTACTGACTTTCTTTCCTCTTCTCTCTAGTGCATACCTCCACCTCTCCAGGCTCTCTTCCACCTGCTACCTTTCACCTACTCTCACTACAGATCACGATGTCATTTGCAATCATCATAATCCATGGAGCCTCCTGCCTGACTTCATCCGCCAACCTGTCCATCCCAACTGCAAACAAGGGACTCAGAGTCGATCCCTGATGGAATGAACTGACCTGTCACTCCCACTGCCCACCTTACTACAGTCTTGCTGTCCTCATACTTGTTTTGCACCACAGCATCACATACTTGTAGGCACCCCTAACTTCCAGTTCCTCTCTTGGCACCTTATACTAAAATTAAAGTCTTGTATATAACACCTTACTTGAGAATATTTGTTTTAATCTTTTTAAATACATTTTGTTCATAAAACTAAGTGCTTCTAAAACCTCATTGGCTTTTTACAACAGACTCATTAACATGCAAGCACTATTTCATTGTTGTTGCTGCCATTTAGTAGTTTAATCAAACTGATTTTTGAACTGAAAATTTATACATGATCACATATTTAGTAACTAGCAGCTAATAATTTTAGCTCTCATAACTGTAGGAATTAAAGCAATAAAGAAGAAAAAGACAATGTATCAGGCAATTTTAGCATGAGGATATAGGGAAAACCTCCAAACAGCTAAGAAAGAGTCAGGTTCCAATTATTTTATGATGTTCAATCTAAAATATAGGATCAATTCGATAAACAATCTCTTGTGAATGTGTACCTGCAAAGTGTGTGTAACTGCTGGTGTGTTTGGGAGAGGATGGAAAAGCATTTGTGGTTTTTGCTCTTTACCACTATTGCAATTAGGACCCTGACAAAATGAAATGCTGAGAACTCAGCCACTATGCCTCTGCCTGAAATCCAACCCTATGTGACCTTGACCTTTGACCCCCAGATGTTGTAAATGTTATCAAATCTTCTACCTATCACAGATATTAAAACACACAAAGGTCAGGGAAGATCCAGCAAAAAATAATTCCTATTGTGGTATCTTTGGACCAACAATTTGACAGATGCACAGATCTCAAAAACATTATCAGTGGTTCTCCCCATCACATTGATCAACCATACAAACACTGACAAGGATGCAGCAGCCCAGTTAACTCCTAAGGTGGCAACAATATTTCTACTGATGATCCCATGTGACCTTGACCTTTAACACCACTGCCTCAAAAAAATATCAGTTATTCTACCCACCATAGGCACAAATTTTGGTAAGGATCCAGTGAACAAGTCAGCTCCTGTAGTGGTAACAAGATTTGTAACTAACGGATGAAAAGATGGGCCACCCAAAAATGTAAACCTAATATGCCTACGTGGTGGAGGCATAATAACAAAAACCTTTCATAACGTAATTTCAATTTGTTCCCATCTAAAGTGAAATGATTAGGTTATTGTAACAAGCACTTCGTCAACTACATCATAAGATGGAGTAAACAAATGTCAGCCCTCGCTCAAGTTTAATTTTAATAGCAAGCGAGCACAATTGTTGACTCATCCATCAGACTACCACACTTCTCCACAGGGCAGTCTGATGGATGAGTCCGGGCCAGGAGAATGCCTGACTGCACTGTGGCAACTATGAAGTTTGGTGGAAGAAGGATAACGCTTCTTCTTCTGGCTGCTCCCGTTAGTGGTCACCACAGCGGATCACCTGCCTCCATCTCACCCTATCTCTTGCATCCTCTTCCTTCACACCACCCTGCTGCATGTCCTCCCACTGCGGAGGAAGGATAACACTATGGGGATGTTTTTCTAAGGTTGACCTGGGACCCTCAGTTCCAGTGAAGAGAAATCTTAATGCTTCAGCTCACCAACACATTTTTAGATCCACCTTCTGCAAGTGTGTCCATGTCAGCTAGCTAGAACCCCTCTCCCTGTTGTTTTTTTTCCACTTTTTGGATCTGCCCTGATCTCAAACATGACCCTTCTGGAATACACACGATGGAAATTAGTCATAGTGAAAGTACTACACTACATACAGAGGCAAATTGTACAAGTATGTAATAGCAAATAATGGTGCTACGAAAATACAAGAACAGCAAAGTGTACTTTCCATCACTGTTGATGATTACTAATCTTTGAGTCTTTGAATATTTACTGGGGATGAAGGACTCACCTTGAATATTGTGCTGCCTAACTGAGCAGGGGACATGCTGACCACAACTCCAGCTGACTGGAGGGCTGCAATCTTCTCTTTGGCTCCACCCTTTCCACCAGCAATGATGGCACCAGCGTGGCCCATTCTACGGCCAGGAGGAGCAGTTAGACCCGCAATGAAGGACACCACAGGCTTTGAATTAGCACCCTGGACAAAGGAAAGGGAGAGAAACAAAAATATGATAAAATGAGGTAAGGGTGTACAAAGAAGGAGAAAAAATTCAAGGTAAAGTGTGAGATGCAAGTATGGTTAGAAAGCATAAAAGAGAGGAAGGAGCAAGTCACTGTTCTCCACCTGCATTTTATTCATTCATTAGAAATTAAACACCCCATGTCCTCCTATTAGAGAGTCCCATGATAACAGGCTTGTCTAACCAGTCATCTCTGTCTCAGCCTGCAATATTAAAACAAAGGGTCAATCAAGCCATTTAATTGCATGGGTTGGTGTATGACCAGATAGGGGCTCAGGCTCCTGCCGTTTCATATCATCTCATTTCTGAAATGGTAATTAGTCATGTAGGCACTGATTAGCTCAGTACCCATCTATACTGCTTTCTCATTGATGGATGATACATTCAACAGTTAAGATCATTTCCAAGGTGAAGAGAGCTAATATTTCATCTTCACCAATAACATCATAACCAGCAAGAGGGACAGAGTCTGTGTGTTCGTGCGTGTGCGTATGCGCACAAACAGCAGCTAATATTTCATATTTAGGAACAACAACCTAATTGCAGATGACGGCTTTGTGTGTGTGCGCATTCAATCCCACACACACAGTGTTAGTCCTGTGCTTTCAAGAGAGGCTGTGGCTCATCTGGCAAACTGCTTTCAGAGAGTGAACGTGGCATGTTTTACAGCCAAAGCAATATAGCACAGTCCTTCAAAGACACCCACTTCTACTACCATTTCAGCTCCAGACTCAAACCTGACACTGGCAGGAACAAAATGGCAGCTACTGATATACACTGTAGATAACTTTTGATAATTAAGACTCACAGGACATACACCAGCCAGGGAAATGTTGAGGACCTTGGCTGAAAATGCACCACTAATGAGGCATTAAAACTTGAAAATTAACAGGGAAATGGAGAGAGCGGGAGCATCACTTTAAAGCACTGTAAATATGTTACAAGTATCTGTTCTATGCATTGAAAATGTATGCCCAAAATAATATTAGTAATAGTAATAATAATGCACAAATATCCCATTCAGTATTCAGAAGTCAAATCACGTTCTAAATAAACAAACCCGCCTCATGTGGATCAAGTCTTAAATCTACCTCAAACACAAGAGGTTTAATTACTCTATTAATCCCTGCCTCCCTGGGCTCCAAGTAACAATTCATACAAGGAAGGGTGTCATATTACAATTCCCTTTACCCGTCTTTTGTTTTCCACTGTTAGCTGTACAGATTTATTACTTTAATTATGAGACCAATAGCATCATTCTAGCATCTCCTGTGAGCCACTGTGACTGGTTGAAAGCTTTTTTTTTCTATAAACACACAATAACACGCTCTAAATTGAGGCGTTAGATTCACAAATTTAAAACTAGAACTGAGAGATGAGAGATGCAGGTGGCATCACCAACATGACAGGAAGGCATGAGTAACTGGCGTGTGTGTACATAATACATACACAATGTCTATTAAAAAGTGTTCATCCTCAGATGTTTAAATTATGGTCAATATAATTTGGCATTTTGAAAATAATTCACAAAAAATGTGTTCATGTCAAAATGAAAACAGGGTTTTACAAACATATGACAATAAATAAAAAATAAGTTTAAATAAGTGTTTGCATAGATCTCCCCGTTTTTAAAGGGACTGACCTAATTCAACAGAGGTCCAGCTATCCAGCAGTGTCACAATTAGCAAAATGGAGATCCCCTAAGTGCAACTGATGTGTGTCAACTGACTGTAGTATTAAAAAACCTGTGTCTGGGAGGTCTGGTTTATCTGTATTCCTGCTACAATTGCAACACGAGGACAAAGGCACACTCCAAGCAACTCAGAGAAAAGACAATTGAAAAGTATAAGTTAGGAGATTTCCAACTCACTGGACATCCCATGGAGTTCGGTCAAATTCATCATTAAGAAATGGAAGGAGTATGGCACTTGTCTAAATCTGCCTAGAGCTGGCTGTCCTCACAAACTGAGTGACTGGGCAAGAAGAATGCTAGTGAGGGAGGCTACCAAGACACCTACGACCACTCTGAAGAAGTTAAAAGCTTCAGTGGCTCAGATGAGAGGAACTGTACATACAACAACTGTTGCCTGGGTTCTTCAGTCAAAGCTGTTTGGGGGAGTGGCAAAGAGAAAGCCATTATTGAAAAAAGCTCATATGAAATCACTCTTGGAATTCACCCAAAGGCACATGGGAGACCAAGGTCAATTGAATGAAGGTTCTTTGGTGTGATGAGACAAAAACTGAGCTTTATGGCCATCAGACTACACGCCATGTTTGGCAAACATCAAACACTGCACACCACCACAAACACACCATCTCCAACGTGAAGCATGGTGGTGGCAACATCATGCTCTGGAGATGCTTCTCAGCAGCAGGCCCCGGAAGGCTTGTAAAGGTAGAGGGGAACATGAATGCAGAAAAATATCACCATCCTGGAGGATAATATGACACAATCTGCAAGAGAACTACAGCTTGGGAGAAGATTTATTTTCCAGAAAGACAATGACCCAAAGCACACAGCAAAAGCTACACAGAAATGGTTCAAAGGCAACAAGGTGAATGTTCTAGATTGGCCAAGTCAAAGTCCTGATCGTAATCCAATCAGGAATTTGTGGCTGGACTTGAAAAGAGCCGTTCATGCCCAATCCCCGAGCAACCTGACAAGAGCTTGAGCTGTTTTGCCATGACGAATGTAGAAAGACTGCAGTGTCCAGATGTGCCAGCCTGATAGAGACATATTCACACAGACTCAGTACATGTGCTAATATACGCGTGTATGTCTGTTTGATATGCATTACCCAAATTCTAATGTGTGTAAAGTCTTTTTCTGACAAAAAGGCTTACAGATGCTTGCAATGATAGGCAGACCTATAATGCAGGTAATGTTCTAAAACAATTTTTTACTAGCAATAGCAAGCATCAACACCGATGAAGACTTAATGTTGACATATGCCCTACATCATAAAATCTGACAGCAGATCCTAGTGGGAAGTATGAGGTTGTTTTCTTGAATTTTGCAGAATTAAGGTGTCGGCAGACAAACAGTGTGCAGTAACTCAACTGTAACATTGATGGATACTGAAATCAATATTTTCTCACCTTTTGGTCTAATGCGTCTTTCTCACATAGGAGCACAATTTATTAAATGTTGCGTAACGCAAATTAATCATGACAATCACCCTTTAATTTCACTGGGAACTGAATAATAAGGTGTCTAGTACGGCCGAATTTAAGTTGCTGTCAAATGTAGCAACTTAAAAATATTTTTCCAGTTGCACCTTCAGCTGCTCCCTTGTATTCTCCCCAAGGGGTCACCACAGTGGATTAATCTGTATTGGTAATTTGGCAAAGGTTTTAGGCCAGAAGCCCTTCCTGATAAAACCCTCCATGGTGAGAGGGGCTTGTGCCCCGCCTGGAAGGCAAATGTGTAAACCACTACACTACAGGTTAACATCTTAAAATGATTCGTGTGGCCCTATCTGAATACATAATTACCTGTAATAGTTTGAACAGTGTTGTTGATTTCACATGAGATATTTTAGTCTTAGCTGTAATAGCTGTTTTATGCCAGGTTCAGCCAGGGCTTGGTTTAAAAAACAAAAATAACAATTTGCTAAAAATAAAGCATCTCATTAATAAATTCCATCATTATCAATGTTCCATGGAAACTGCTTTTGAAGGCTGTTGAATCAGCTGCATGGTCATTTGGAGAATTAGCTCGTGTCATTGTTTGCTATTCATGGAATATAAATAGTGTGGACAAAACAACCAGCCTGGTAGCCCGAATGATACTAGAGTCATGGAGTCAATACTATATTTCATTGGGGGAAAAAAAAATTTAAAAAAAATTCAGTTGTAGAGGTTTATATTGGAAAAAAAGCAAAAATGATGACCTTCACTATTTATGAACTTTGCAGAACTGTATTCTCTACAATAGTTAATAGTCAAACAGTTAAGCCAATTAATGTCATGCCATCGCAAGAGTCCTACCTCTACTAAGCTGCAATGCATACTCTGCTACATGTACTACAGGAACTGCAGTGACTGTTTAGCAATTACAGTCATTTTATACATATCTCCCATTTTCAATCAAGAGACATAATTAAGAATGTAAATACAGAGGATTTACAACAAGGTGCAAACCACTGGTTATAGTCAAGAACAGGGAAGCTAAATTAGAACTGCAAGAAAACATCTAAAAGAGCCTGCCCACAGCTTGTACCAGAATGATGGGAAAAGAAAAGTATGAAGATAAAATTAAACAGCTCATGACCCAAAGCATTCCACATGATCTGTCAAACATGGTGGAGGTAGTGTTATGACAACAGCATGTATGCCTGGCCAAAGGAAAAACCAGGGTTTATTGAGTCATTGAGTACAAAGGATAAAAATTCTTTGCAGTCAATGGTATTAAAACAATCCTTATATTTAAAATTATGCTAATTTGTCCCATTACTTTTGATCCTCTGAAAAATGGTGGGGACTATGTACAAAAATGACTATACTTCCTATAATTTCTAAACAGTTAATGCAGTTCCCCTAGAATTTAAAATCCACTGTGGTGGTGTATAGAGGAAAAACTACCAAAAAAAGGTAGCATCATCCTAAAAGCTTTGTCAATTAGGAGAAACATAGGAACATTAGGAGCCAAAAACTAAGATAGCTGTTAGTTCTGTGTTTATCATATTTTATCTATCTCTACATCTATAGATCTATAGATCGATCGATAGACAGACAGACAGATAGAGCTATGCATCTATAGATTGATAGATATCAATCCATCAGAAGGAGGAGGGTCATACAAAATAACAGCAAATCAAATAAGAATATTTAATATTAACAGATATATTGGTTTGGGCTCTCCTCCAATCCAGTCATTTCTAGATAGGATTTATTTGTTCTGTTTTGTTCCCAACATGCAATATAGAGCAGTATATCTGCCCCATCAATTTCTATTTCAGTAGACATGAGCATTATAAGCTTATAAAGCTAATAAGCACAACACCAGGCCTTTCCAAAACACTGAACTAACATGAGATGTGGGATTTAGTTTGGAATGAGATAGAAAGTGGGCTGCTTGCTTATATCACTGCTGTCAATCAAATCTCAAACCACACCTACGCTACCCAGATGACATACAGTGCCTGGTTTTTAATCAGTTAAATGTACCTTGGTTGCTCCCTTGTATTCTCCAGCCACAGGGGCCCACAAGCCAGTGTACTCCTAGTGCCAGTCCCAAGCCCAGGTAAATGGTGAGGGTTGCGCAGGAAGGGCATGTGGCGTAAAAACTTTGCCAAATCAAATATGCGGATTCATAAATGATCCGCTGTGGCGACCCCTAACGGGAGCAGCCGAAAGAAGAAGAAGAAGAAGAAGATTCTCCAGCAAGGGGTCGCCACAGCCAATTAATCTGATAATTTGGCAGAGGTTTTACGCCAGATGCCCTTCCTGACGCAACACTCCATGGTGAGAGGGGCTTGTGTCCCCACCTGGAATTGAACCAGGGACCTTTCACTTGTAAGGCAAATCCACAAACCACTACGCTACCAGGGACATGTGGTTTTTTAATCAGTTAAACACTAAATCATATTTGATATGTTACATTTCCATACACATATTTTAAGATTTAGTCATTTATAACTAAATTTAAGATTTGAATTAAAGTTTTTCAGAGGTGTTAGACCCACTGACATGGCAGACGCCGACTATTAAAATGAAGGTCTAAGAACACCAATTTTATGTACGATGTTCTACACAATTAACTTTCAACAGGAGATCTGCAGCTTACTCCCACGCTCTGCTGGGCTTTTTCTTGCATGTGTTTCATTTGAACTGTCCCTTGCTGTCAACACTCTGGGTGACTGGGTGGCGGGTGTTTGTACTTTATTTGTTGGGTGTGAGAAGTCATTCTCCTGAGACGCCAGCAGGAGATTTGCATGCATTAGAGAAGCTGAGGGCAAATCAAATCCATTTCTCAGCTCAAGAGCACCATAAGCACGCACACAAACACAGAGGCAAACACATTCACATAGAAAAATTAACAGGCTAAAAGTAATCTGCAAGTAGCAAAACATCAAATAAAGTCCTCCTGAAGGAAAAAAATGTCAGTAAAAAGTTCACAGCCACTTGGTTACACAAGTCAATCACCACCCTGCATTTTATCACATATGTGCATCACTAAAGGTTCACTGTTCATCAGCACTGTCGATTTTCAGGACATGTCCTGTGAATCATACCTTCATCCATCTGTCACTTTATCTTGATCACTCAAATCACAATGACACAGAAGTGAGAGCATGAAGATGCGATCAAAAAGAGACATGCTCACAGTTCGTATGATGGTTTCCAGTCTTCACTTGAGCTGACATATTTTGAAAGGGCATAACTGAGAGCTAATTCAGAAAAGGATAAATTTTTTATATGAACAGATATCTGTTAAGGTGAGGCGCTGTATGAGAGGATATTAGTAGGAGAGTGAAGTGAGATTATGGGTGTCCAGTGTGTCATTTCCTTACAGAGTTATGCTGTTTCAGGTACTCTGCTGCATTCTCCTCTGCATTTCCTCCGATTTCTCCAATAAGGATGATTCCCTCTGTCTTGGGATCCTGCAGGAACACTTCCAGGCAGTCTATGAAGTTTGTACCATTAAAAGGATCCCCGCCAATACCTTTAAGGAGACAAAGCAAACACTATGGATTCTCAAGACTCTCAAACGATAATTCTTGTGAACCTTTGAGGATGACACGGTTGTTCAGCCTTAAACTGGTAGAAGCCAACTTCATGTCAACATGATCTGATAATCACCACTAAGATAGTCTGGGGATGCCTTGACTTAACTGGTTCACAACAATTAATATTACTTGTTACATTTAATTTCCCAGTGAATTTGGTCTCATTTTTACAGAGCAGTGTCTTGACTAACAAATGCCTTTTAATATATAGTCAGAAGTATCTATGCAATTTTATTTCTTGTGCACGTTCATAAAAAGTCAAATATTCTCTGGGCCAATACAGATATTTAAAATAATTTGGCATAGCCAGTTCTGTTTGCGCATTTAGTTTTTGTTTTTATTACCTATGTTGTATAGTAGGTAATATATCTTTTCAACTCTTCAAGCGTTTTTAACATTTTACACAGCTCAAAACTGACAATGGCACTACAGCTAAATATTGGCCATTGACATCTATAAATGTCATATTATTTGCAATGTGCCGCTATTAACAGGGCCAAAAATGGCAGCACTTTCTCTACTTTAAGGTCTGTTTTTGGTCTTTAACAACTTCAAAGCTAGCTGCCAACTTTGTCAGTCTGCAGTTTGCTGCTGGGTTTATCAGGATTTTTTCCATTGTGTAACAGCTGCCTGCTCTATGAGAGCAGTGAAAGAGAAAAAAGCAATGAGCTGGAAATGCTGTGAAGCTTCATAAAGCTAAGAGTTAACTGCTGAGTCACTTCTTGAGACATTTTGTGAGGAAAAAGTTGAACTGGACAGTGGTGTAAAAAGGAAAAAAAAATATACACCACACCTTTCTGTAATTTTTTAAATTTTACTTCACTTGTCCCAAATCATCTTCATCTCTGCATGGAAGTTTAATGACAGCTTTCTTTTCATATTCAGGGAGCATGACTTACAAAGCTTCTGCAACCACAGGGGTGCAATAATCATTTTTAAACAATGGTTTCCATCAAGACCTACAAAAGCACGGTCAAACATTCACAAGACTTTTCTTCACAGATGAAATGTCGTCTTAATTCATATTCACACTATTAAAAAGAAAAAAAAAACCTGGCAACACCAAGAAAAAAATTACATGAATACTAATCAAAGAGAACCACATTAACAGCAACAAAGATGACAGTGATATTAAATATTGCATTAACTGTAATTTGCTGTAGCCCCTAGGTCATACTCAAACTTCAGAAGTCACGAACAGACCCACCAATAAACTCCCTTAATGAACTCTACAATATTTAATACTGTTGCGGCACTGACTTTATGAAGTCTGGCTGGAGGATACTCCATAATTAAAACGTCTAAATAATGATGAAGCCAAGTTGTTTTTCATTTAATTCTAGAGTCCAAGTAGCTCTTTGATATGGATTTTCTGGTGGCAGATAAGTTGGCCAAAAGAATATGTTTTTGTAAAGCAGTTAATCTTTTGATGATTTGCCAAGATGTAATAGTGCTGGATATGTTGGTGTCATTACCAAATGTCAAGATGTTCTGATAAAATTTAAACAGATATTCTAAGCTGCCTCCAAGAAAAACAAACATGCTGATAATTATACTGAGAATGACAATAGGGAGCAATACAAGGCTGATGAGTGAATATACCAGGTTTTTAAAGTTCAGTAATAGCAGGAAACACAGTATGTGAAAATGTCACAGGTTGTAGCATACAGCTGCAAGTCTTGTTGGTCCACAGCATAAATCAATAAATTATTAAAACACGGCTGTGAAAACATGCAGGGAGGAGGGCTAAAAAAATATATGGGTAGGGAATGGAACGTTCCACACCTGAAACATCTGGGACGTGCAGAAAATGTAAAAAAATATATATATACTAGAGCATATATTATAGATGTTTCAAAATCTCGTTGATAGAATTATGGGCAATACAACATGTGCAAATGTTATGGTTCTGTTTACAGTAGCACTGACCAGAATTTGGCTATACCAGAGGGGTCAAGCTGATTTTCTTAAAAATGAAGCATGAATTTAAAAAACAGTAGGGGAAATGAATAAATAAAAAAATTGTAAGAGAGCGAGAGAGAGAGAGAGAGAGAGAGAGAGAGAGACGCACATACATGGATCTGATATGGAAAAACACTATCCTTAAGATTTTCAGGACAAAGACTTTTGAAAGTATGCAGTCAAAGTTTCTACATCCATCTGAAGCACTCAATGGATCTGTCTAATCTCAATAGGGCTCTTCAAAGATAGCAGCACCTTTAATGCTCAGATCTGAGAGGAATATTCTGAGCACTGATCAGAAAATTGGTAAGTGCCTTTTTATTACAAAATGTCTGTGCTATTTGCTGAAATGTATTAGCATTTGATGAGTTTTAGAGCAAGGTGAACTTGGAAGATCACCTTCCTGTTTCTAGTAACTCCTGTAAAATATTCTTTCTTTTAGCTCTCTAGAGCAATTATTAAAGATGAAAGTCTAATATCTTATCACGTCTAAGGTCCTGCCAACATGCACAGTGAGGCTTAAATTAAATATAAGGATGTGATGTTGAGTGCTTGGTAATAAGTGACCAGTCTGTCTTCAATCCAAATGCAGCACATACTAATATAAAATTCCCTCTATTCATCTCTACAAAATTTCCTTGGCATCTACTTCCAGCAGCTAAAAGCTTGCTTTATGTTGCCAGGATATAAAAATAAGGGCAGTGTTACTGTGTGCTAAGTTTAAATTTAATATGCCAAAAGTCATTAGTAGCTTACCCACACAGAGTGACTGGCCCAAGCCCACTTGTGTAGTTTGGTGCACAGCCTCATAGGTCAAGGTACCTGATCTTGAAACAATGCCTGAAAGAAAGAGTTTAAAGACCCTTTTAGGATTTTTCTTAAGTACGAAAAGCACTGATAATGCCGCTGTCATTTTCGGTCTTATTTTGACGGCATCTTTTCATCAAGACCACAAATGCAAAACAGATCACCATCAAAACATAACAGCTGTTCTATCTATGCTGTGATAGTAATAGCAGTCGATTTACTATAAAACAGACTTCCTGCAAAGGTTTACTAGCCGGCAACAGAACATGCTGCTTATCAAGCTGTCACCAGCAGGATCTCAACACAGGATTTAAGCACAGTGCTGTAAAAAAGTTCAACCTGGAAAGAAAGGCATTAGTGCATTTTCCTTTTTGTTAAATCACAGTTAAGCTGTTTAAAGACTGTTGGTGGCTAAACCCAAGTTAGCAGGTGACTTGTTTTTATACACAAGCAGGTAAGCTGTGTTTATTGCACACATTCTTAAATAAAATAACCTTTGCCATTTAAAGTGAGTGATGTATTTTGTGTTTAAACTAAATATTTTGAACCTGTAACTTAATAAATTTGTTAAACACACTGACACTCACCAATTCTTCCTTTCTTGTGAATGTGGCCTGGCATGATGCCAATCTTGCATTCCCCAGGCTGACGAAAAAACAAAAGCAAAAAACACACTATTTTAGTTTTTATCTAAAGCAAGTCACATTTGAAGGACATATGCATAATTTTATTATCAGTTCAATGTCACTCAGAGTTATTACTGGAAATGTTTCAACTTTTAAACTGCTAAACTTTTTGTTCTTGACAAAAAAAAGTCTCCGAACAGATTAATTTGTCATTTTTCTCTTATTTTATGTACTAAACACACTCACTACATCATTTATGACCCAACTGCTTCATATTGTAGCACATAATATTCACCTCAGACATGTACTGATGTATAAGCTTAAAGCAGTGTAATAATTGTAAAATACTTGAATATAATAAGTGCAGTACTTAAGCTAATATATTTTAATATCCATCACTATTCAAATCAGGGTGCACCCTTTATATAATTATCAGGACAATCTCCTTAGGTTCAGTAAACTGTCATGTGTGTCAATTTTAAAGAATCATTGTTAATATTAATGCATTTAATCTCAGTCACCAGTAACTGTATGAGAAAGAATTTCTGTTGTCAGCCCTCATTTGTCACTCACTGTGCACTTACATTAATGACTCCTGGGCAGTTTGGGCCTATGAGCCGAGTATTATTCTGGCGCAGAAGCTTATGTTTGACTCTGACCATGTCCTGCTGGGGGATGCCCTCAGTGATGCACACCACCAGGGGCATCTCTGCGTCAATGGCCTCAATGATGGCTGCTGCCGCAAAGGGAGGAGGTACATAAATCACAGTGGCGTCTGCCCCTGTGCCCTCCTTTGCCTGAGGAAAAGAATAAA
This sequence comes from Etroplus canarensis, assembly GCA_015106775.1. Taxonomy (NCBI): domain Eukaryota; kingdom Metazoa; phylum Chordata; class Actinopteri; order Cichliformes; family Cichlidae; genus Etroplus; species Etroplus canarensis. The sequence goes on along the minus strand of VUQH01082316.1, from coordinate 6,307 downwards.
AGCATTGGTGTTGCATTAAAAATAGAAATTCTAAAGTTATGAAATAGTGCCACCTAATGTTTGATGCAAAATATCCAACTGTAAAGGCTCATAGCTGTTTACCAAGAAAATACAAACAACATTGTTTAGTTCTTGTTTTTAAACAGCTTTATAACATGTATTAAAAAGGGATAAGCACAATTCAATAAGGAGTCACACATACCTCCTTCACAGAGTTAAAAACTGGCAGGCCAAGGTGCGTCTTGCCGCCCTTGCCAGGAGAAACGCCTCCAACTAACTGGGAGCCATAGTCAAGAGCCTGCTGACTGTGAAACGTTCCCTACAAGTGAAGAAGAAAAGAGGAGTCAGTGTGTGTACATGTGTGTAACAAAGTAGGTACAGCCACTTTTACAGCACCAACACTGACATATCATTGCGACAGAGTAGAAGGAGGAAACACGATGCCATCCAGGATAAATCACCTGTGCTGCAGAGAAAAGGAAGAAATACAGAAACGAGACTTGATTCTACTTTGGGGGCTGAAGCCACTGGTAAATATATTCAGTGAGAAGGAATCTAAATGATCTTGACAAATAAATAATGATGCAAGCTAAGTTTAATCTCCTAGCAGAACATTTCAAAAAACAAATCAAAAGCTGCTTTGGATATTCGCCAGTGCTGAGTGTGAAGTATCTCCCAAGAAAGTTATAAAATATTTCAACAACTTTCACTTCTATGTGGGCCATAGAGAAAGTGTCATGGCTGCACTGCCAAGTTTGGTGCATTTTTATACTTAACACTCAGGAACGCAATTCAACACTTATTTCAAACCTGCTTAAAAAAAAAAGATATCACATACACTATATGGTCAGAAGTATTGGGCCACCCCTCTTAACCACTGAATTCAGGTTTTTCAGTCAGTCTCATTGACGCAGGTGTATAAAATCAAGCACCTAGCCACGTAGTCTGCCTTTAAGAGCTCACTGAATTCAAGTGTAGTACTATCACTGTAACAAGCCAGTTCGTGAATTTTTTTCCAGCCATAATCAAATGCAAGTGGTGTTTCTGCAAAGTGGAAGCATTTAGGAACCACAGCAACTCAGCCATGAAGCAATAATGTAACATGCGTAATGTGTTAAGGTCAAAAATGCTATGCTGACTAAATAACTGCAGAGTTCCAAACCTTCTCTGGCATCAACTTCAGCACAAAAACTGTGTGTTGGGAGCTTCATGGCAGGGGTTTTTATAGCTAAACTGCTGCATGCAAGCCTTATGGAGTAGTATAAAGCATACCAACACTGGATGCCAGAGCAGCGGAAACACATTTTGTGGAGTGACAAATCACACTTCTCCTTGTGGCAGTCTGAAGGATGGGTTTAGGTTTGGTTAACGTCATTAGAATGTTACCTGCATGACTACACTGTGCCAACCATTTAGTGGAGGAAGGATCATTTTAAGGGTTGTTTTCTGCGGCTGGCCTGGACTCCTTAGTTCTAGTGAAGGAACCATGACAGTCTGGAAAATTTTCTGTTTCCAACTTTGTGGCAACAGTTTGGGGAAGACCTTTTTCTGTCCCAGCATGGCTTCACCCCAGCACACAGAGCTAAATCCATAAAGGCATGGTTGGATGAGTTTGATGTGGAAGTGACGCGCACAGAGCCCTGACCTCAACCCTATCCAACACCTCTGGATGAGCAAGAGTGGAGATTGTGAGTCAGGCCCTCTTGTCCAACATCAGTGTCTGATCTCACAACTGCTCTTCTGGATGAAGGGGCAAAAATTACCACAGACACACACACTGTCAATTTTGGAGAAAGCCTTCACAGGGGAGTGGAAGCTGTTACAGCTGCAAAAAGAGGACAAACTACATATTAATGCCTATGGATTTATGAAAAAAAAAGCTCCTGTAGGTGTAACACGTAGGTGGACCATTACTTTTGTCTACACAGTGTATATGTGATATACACACACAGTAAGAGTAGTTTATTTGAGGCGAAAATGAACAGGATAAGGGAGCAGTAACACTAAGAGATTAGAATGCGTGTTGAAAGTTAAAGTAATGTCAGTGAATCTCAGTTGTACCTTCTCAGAAAATGAGTTCATGAAGTCAGACCGAACTGATTTGCTGTTGAACAAATCCCATCTGTGTGTAGTCAGTTAATTATCACTTGAGAGGCTGAAACAATCTAGATAGAGCAGCACAGACATAACTACAAGCGCAAATAAATGACCTTAATGTAAAAATTATAACTAGCCCATTATGAGGAATTAGAAGCTATGAATCAGCATTTTCCTGCCCATTTGTAATATAGTTCTTCACCCTGCTAACTTTGCTGTTTTTGCCAGTCATTATTATCGCAAATGTTGGGACAATAATTTTGAAAAATGGCTTGCTTATCAAGCCAGGAAGACAAGGCAATGTGCACTCAATAGCACTTGCTTCATTTCTCATCCTTTTCTAATTACCCAGAGTGTTCACTAGAACTATATTTAACAACCTTTTATTAGGTTGAAGAGAAAATGGAAGATGAAAAATGAAATGTGCGTAAGGACGGGGTGAGGGATATAAATCTGTGAAGTCCACATTTTGGCTTGTTGGTCACACTTGCCAAGATTTTAATTCTCCTTAACTGCCACTTTTCAAAGAGTATCACATGAGCTTTTTCATGCACAAAAAATTAAATCAAAAGATCAACAATCTGCCATACAGAGTTAAGCTTGGTTAAAACAATGACAAACGGCAGTGGTGGGGAAAAGAAGTTACATTAAAAATGAGTATTATTTTTTTTAAATCAAAAACAAGCTGAAATAATTAGAAACAAACTTGATTTATAAGCCTGAAACAGCTACACAATATCCTCAGCAAAATGCATCACAGTATCAAGTGATCCTGCAGTTACACAGATTTCACAGGTGAAAAAAAACATGTTAGTTCAGATTTTCTCCAAATACTTGCACACTTTGTCTTAAACATTTTAATTAATACTTCATGCAAATTATACATTTAAACCCTTCAAACAACCTTAACTTTTACTGTAACTATGTTTTTTCTTTTTGTAATTCTGTTTCTTCAGTCTCCAATGCATGACTATCTGCCCTGAGAGAATAAAGTCAAAATACATTTCAGTTGTTAAGGAGTCCTGCACGAATTCTGTTCTCCTTGAGGACATAAACAAGTTTTTCTTCATCTTTCCTAAAGCTCTAAGGATGAAGGGTGTAAAACAAATCTCTAAGACAAAATAGACCTATTTGACTGTAAACATAAAATTAACTTCAATTGCATAACATAGATGACTTTAAGCAGAAACCAACAGTGAGACTTTTACAACTGATGGAACTAATGAACAGTTAGAAAGTCTTTCTGGTCATCTTACTCACACAGAAAGTCTTTGACACAAAAAATGAGGAACTGTGCGGGTAATAAGGAAAAACTGAGATTTCACAACAAGACTGCAATAAGCTAAACTTATGTGGAGCAGAAATAAAGAAAAGTTTTCAGTACAAACCTGCTTCCCTGTGAAACCTTGGCAGATGACCTTAGTGTTCTTCGTAATGTACAGGTTCTTTCTTGTTCCCGTATAACAGTGCCTGACTCCACTTTGCTGCACTAATGGGCAGAGAGAGAAGGGAGAAAGAGAGAATTTTTTATTTGTCAGAGAGCAGAATACAGGGCAAGATTACACATAAAAACCTGTCACATTCAAAGATGTGTTTTGCATTAATAAATAGGCTGTGTAAATGCATAAAGATGAGCGGTTTTTGAGTTAATGAAAGGCAACAAAGTGCAGTTTCTCTCAATTTGTTCTCAATACTAAACTTCTCTTCTCAGAGTGGATAGCCAAGTGTTACATTTCCTTGAGAACATTTTGCTTTGGATTCTAAAACCTACGCTGTTTTGGCAACAGTCTTTTACCATCCTACTATCTTTTAATGTTGCTGAGCACCAAGGTCAGCTTTCCTTCAGACTTAACAGCCACTTTTTACAGCAAACATTACCACAAATGCCTCAATTTCTAAGATGTGTGTTTAATAATGAGGTTGAGGTCCATGTTATAGACCACTTCTGATCAGTATTTCATGTAATGGGTCCAATTTGTTTCCAGCAGCTGTCAAATCTCTGACTGTGACAGTAGCCTCTGATTTCAATCACAATTCAATTTATGAGGTTCCATCAAGTTTTATGGGAAGTGTGAGACAACTGATAAGACAAATCCAACACTACATACAAAGCAACAAGGAGGCAAATTGCAAACAGGTTCCAAATTATCCAATCCATTAGAATTGTATTTCTCAAAATGCATTTTTTTTTAATCTATGTTGGCATAGTTTTGGAAAAGTTTCAAAAAGCAAAGACAATTCATGACACTCACTACACACGCCTTAATCCTTTTCTACTGCAGCCACACCACTGTGAGTACAGAATTAGTATAAATGAAATCTCATCAGCCCCTACAAAATAAATAGTCAACTTTGTGCTTATGATGGTTTTACCTTTCGTATACAACAGCAAGAAAAATTACTTTCTTACTTGAAATTGGACACAGTTATTCACTATAATATAGCATTAATCAGTATCTCCATAATTTATTTTGATTATGTTTTGGAAAAAAATACATTTGTGGGGGTTCAGCTTTTAATATGTCATCTCGGAATCTAGAAACTAGTGGAAATTTGTTCTTACCTATGCACATTTTGTAAATCCAATTTATTAACCAAAAAAAGCTGCAGAAACAAAGCATCTGCTTCAGCCTACTTGTTCACTCAGATGACATCAAAACACATAATGACACTCTGCAGACTAAACACAAACTCATATATACAAAATATACACATCTGAAACCCACGTTCTTTCAAAATCATTTAACTTATCCAAGCAGATGTTTTTTGTTTTTTTTTTTTCAAATCAAACGAGAGTAAGTTCTAGGTAGAGCTGGGCAATAAAACGATGACGATTATTAGACCCAAACAGGTGCTGCTGGTCTTCTTGAAACAACCACATATCATAGGGTCCACTTTCTCCAGCCCCATGCATTACAACAAAAACACACAGTGAAACCACAAAGGCAAGAGATTGCTTTATTTAAAAAAATAAAAAAAAAAAACCAAAACACGATGTTCTCCTGTAAAACCTGAAAGATTACTTTTTGGACCCAAAATTCTGAAAAAGGGATGATACCTTTATTTTTCCATTATGAGAAGAACCAGATGCAGCATAAGTACCAAGGCTGCAATTCTTCTGGAACTGATGGGGACATCATATGTCTCTAAGTGTTTAGTCTATCCTTCCATGCTAAAGAAGGAACAGGATGCGCACACAATATCATTTTAGTTAGTTTTAATATTTATCAAAAATCTTGTTTATTTTTATTTCACTTAACTAAAATGTTTTTCCTCAACTAGTTTGAGTTTTTAGTTTTGTTGTATTTAACCATAATATCCTTGGCTATATTTCATAGTAACAACATTGATATATTGTTGGTTGTTTTTTTTTTTCAAAAGAAAACGCTCTAAAGGCCATGAAAAATTATGCCATTCATTGGAATCACTGCAGCATCTACGCAAACTGTTGCACTACAAGCACATAAACCATAGGACTGCAATGTTCAAAAGTTTTTAAATATAGAATTTTATGTTTAAGTACACAGGACTTGATATCATATTTGGTGTAGAGGATCTTGTAATTTTACTGGTATTGGTACCAACTACTAAATTACTGGTATTGCACAATCCCTAGTAGGTTCAGTACTTTAAACACCAAAGTCTTAAATAGCTTCAAATTAAAGTGAAAGGTAAAACCGAGTCGGTTTGAAGCAGAACATTTTCTTTTAGATAACTTTTTTCAAAGAACTGACAAAACATCTTACTGAAATGCTGTGCATAAAGAGTTCAATGAACAGAGACACCATCAGACAAAAAATACTGTTGTATAAAACAAACTACCAGGGACTGACTGTGCTGATAATGTAAAGCAACACGAAGCTGGCTTGGCTTTACTGCAGCGGTAGTTCATGTTGGTACTTGGTTCAAATGAAAATACCACTAAAGTCAGCTATTAAGTGACCATGTCAATTGCTAAACATGGCAAACCTTTTATGGAGGGTGAGGTTATCAAAGACTGTCATGAATATTGTGATTATTTGTCCTGAAAGATATGTATATAACTTCTATGATTACAGAGTACAGACCAAACTGTGGATAATCATGAATTCTGCCTCACACACCCACCATGAAACAATGAACAATGGTTTCAGCAACAGATTCATTCAGCCACACTGTAAGACAGAACAGTATAGATCATTCATGCAAAGTGCCATTATACTTCTTTCAC
>VUQH01082315.1:0-18179 GCA_015106775.1 Etroplus canarensis | reverse complement strand
CAATGTCTGTCGGAAATGTTTAATATCAGGGTCCCTTTAAATGCTAAACTATGTGTGCTTGGAATATACTCAAAGAACTTTCTACAAACGCAGAGACAGTATGCAGTTTTGGACTTTGGACTTCTACAAGCCAGGAGAGCTATTGCACTATGCTGGAAGAGTATGGATGCTCCTACAATGAAGATGTGGATGAAGGAACTTTCTGAATGTATTGGACTGGAAAGACTAAATACATTGCCAAGGGCAAACAAAAAGACTTTGATAAACTCTGGGAACCATATATAAATATGATGACAAATGAAAGTGTTAGATTTTTATGAAATGATTTATGAACGTTGTAAAATGTAGCCCCCATTTAATTTCTTCCTCCCCCTGCCCCCTTTTTTCTTTTTTCTTTTTTTATTTATTATTTTTATTTATTTATTTTTTTGTTTTGTTTTTTGTTTTTTCTTAATTTTTTTTATTTTTTTTATTTTTTATTTTTATGATGCAAGAGTATGCAGTCTGTGTGTGTAGTGGGTATATATATGTATGTGTATATGTTAGTGTTTGTGAAATAATTTTGAAAAAGACAATAAACATATTGGCAAAAAAAATAAAGTAATTGATGCTCAAAAAAAACTCTATTTGACTTTATACCTGCTGAGAAAACAGAATAAGCTGAATTAACTTGCAGGACCGCTAATGTCAAAAGTTAAATTTGCATGCAAGAAAAAAGTTGTATCATAGATAGTCTTGATATGTGCCAGATGTGCAGGAAGAGAGATGGCAGGTTGAACAAAGACTAGGGTAACTAAAGGATTTTTTTCCTTTCACAAAATCCATCCATTTCAATAAAAAAAACACAAGGAATATGAAAGACAAAATACTCATTGTGATTCACTGCATTGCTATAACAGCATTCATTTGCTTCTTCCTGACAGCACTTTAATGCTTTTGTGATGTGTGTGTTGTTGAGTCCTATTTAGTGTGCAGAGAGAAGGAAAATGATGGTAAAGGCAGGAAAGACAGCACTTTGTTTGTGCTATCTCAGGTACCGCTGCCTCTCACATTAGGAAAAAGATCTGCATTGATTTTCTGGCAAGTGAATCAGGTTCCACTTTAATTGGATATGTGCATTTGCAGTTCTTCAAACTAATTGCACAAGGCCATAGCTTCTCAGAGTGAGATGTGGGACTGGACCAGCATGATACATTTTACAGCCACCAAAGTCTCTACGTCTGTACGGAAAAATCACTTTAGGCCTGTGGCAGAGAAAAAGCATTGTTTTATCACTGGTGAGTCTCAGGTGTGACAACACTGGAATCCCAATATTATCCTGAGAGGCATGTGTTCTGGTCAGAGGCTGATGGGTGATGTCAGAAAATCAGCCTGCTGCAGGTGATAGAGAACCACTTGGAAAAAGCCACAACTGATGTTTGGCTATTCCCACTACGTACAAAGATTTACATGAACTTCAACGCATATCTTTCCCTGTTTTTAGGAGTTTGAAGCTAGTTTTGCTTTTGTGTTATGAAAATGGTGTAGAACAGAATAGATGTATGTAACTTATATGATAAAAAATGACAGGAAGAACATTATTAAATCATATATATACTTCTGCTGCTGCTGTAAAGTGTGTGTCTGTGACATCATACCTTGGGACCTGCTTTATTTCATCCTTCACACAGCATCAAATCATGAGGGGAGCATTTCACATGTTTTTAGATTAGTCTACACAGGGGCTTGTGTTTTGAAAATTCACTATATTCTCTATGTCGTTCTTGTCTCTGACTTCCTGCCCTCCTCACCTGCTCTGTGGAGCTAATGCATAAAATAGATAGGGCGCTAATTTAAAAAATCCTAAGCAGAGAAACTTCTCTGGAATACTTCCAGGATACATGGAATTTACTATATTTCAAGGTTATATGTTTTCCCAAAGCAGTCACATCCAATCTTCTGATTTCAATACTGACAGAGGAAGTACATGTCATTTACCATCCTGAGAGATCTTCTCTCCACGTAAGGGATAACTGATAATTATGACCCATTATTAAAGCCATGTCTGTTACTCCACATGCGTAAACATGCACAACTGGCTTTAAAGATGACCACTGATCCTGCTGTTGTATGATACTGCTGTCATTTAATAATCTCAGAGGGGAAGCTGTTGGAAACAGCAAACAAAATTGCAGCTCCTACTGAAAATAGGCTTTTTACAAGAATTTTGTTAATGGATCCTGCTCTCTGCTATAATTACTAATGAGGAGGAGTAAAACACCAGATTATATCAGGACAGCTCCCACAGTCATGACCACTGTATGACATTTAAAGTGGTTGTGACACTTTATTATTTACAGTATAGTCTGTGCTGTTAAAAAGTGTCAACAGTTTGGTGAGTAGAATCCAGTGGTTTGGTGAATTTTGTTGTGTTTTTGTTATCCTCGCTATCATGTATGTTGCAGTTAAATTGCAAATTCATTAGTTGTTAAACTAAAAAGTTTGAAATGTGATGATGTAGTGAATTTTAAAATCCTTCAAATTATGTATCGTGCAGCAACCCAGTCATTACCCAAAAGTATCCGAAGGTTGTTTATGAAGCGAGAGAGTCAACATGATTTAAGAGGAATATTTATGCTTAAAAAAACATTAGTAAGGACTAATGCAAAACTGCACTGTGTTTCTGTTCAGTGGGTGAATTTGTGGCACAGCTGTAGTAATGAGCTGAAAGCACGTACAGCATTAAGCGCCTTTAGACAAAAGTTTAAAAACAATGTCTTGTACAGTTACAAAAATGGATGATGTTCAAAGAAACTTCAGCAAAGGAAGTCAGGCTTCAGGTGATGAGTGATTTAAATTATGCTTCAATTATCTATTAATTATTCCGGTTAAATGATATGTTGTTAGAAGGTATAGGTATCACAAGCTGAGGCTTCAGCCTATACCTTTTTGGTCTTATAAATTTCCTAGATTTCTGCAGTTAATTAGAATGTTGTGACTGTATTATTTGAGTATTTGTTTATGTGTTGAGGAAATGTTGTACAGACCAAAATAAATCACAAATCTATCTATCTATCTATCTATCTATCTATCTATCTATCTATCTATCTATCTATCTATCTATCTATCTATCTGTCTATCTATCTGTCTGTCTATCTAAATTTGCCTCTACTGTGCCAGTAGAAACGGATCCACTAGGGGTTAGCAGGAGGCCTCCTCAGTTTGTGTTTGTGCTGGCCATCCCCTCATGGTACAGTGCAAACCCTACTGACCTTGCCAATTATGTGTCTCTTGGCTTTCGAAGAGCACAGTTGGCCTAAGCAGGTGTACAACCAACTTGTAAGGGAGTTCACCATGCTCTCTGATGTCCATTAATGCGCTAGTTACTACAGAGGAATTCCACCAGCCCTGTGGATTTCTAGCAAAACTCACCTATGCCTATCTGTCATATACTGGCCAGGCCATTATATGATATGTGATTGCAACTCAGTGGACAAAATATTACATATACGTTTACATGACAGATAACATAAAAATCGAGCCCCTGAATCTTTTCATTTTTATTATTTTATAAAGCTGTAGTTTGATTCTGCACTGGGTTGTATTATGTTTAAAACAGCTTTTTTTGTTCTTTTTTACATATTTACTGTAATTATAGAGAAACGCACTATTTTTTCATGAACTGAAGGTTTCTCACCTTCTTTAATGTTGGCTGTTTCATAAACAAAAGTTGCTGAAAAAAAGTATTCACTTAGCCAGGAAAGGTAATTTGTCATGTCAAGTTTTACTGGAAGCAGGTGTTTAATCGGCTAAAGCAAAAACACAGACAGAAAAATAGCGAGGGAAGCAGTAGTGACAGCTGTAGTAAATGGAATGAGAGATGGAAAGATAAAGGAAGTGAAAAATGGTGAGTTTCTTCTTTAGCATTTTAATCTAATTGCGAGGAATGGTCTGCTATTTTATGAAATGATGCTTGTGGAGTGTGTTATGAAAATGTGAAAATGTACACAGCAGAGTCCTTTGCCATCTCCCTCGGGGTTTGAGCTGGAAAATCAAGCTCCCATGTCACATCCCCAAAGCACTGACAGCAACTGGTGAGGCAGCGTTGTCTGTACCTCTCTGTCACAGGGGACTAGTGGTACCGCTACTCATGTCAGCATGCCTTTTTCTCCTCATTGCTAAAAATAAGATGTTAAACCCTAAAAAATAAAAAATAAAAAAACTGCCTCCCATCCCACTAAGTTTTTTTAAGTTGCTTCAACAGGGAAACTCTAAAAGATTCAATCTTCCCATCAGCATTGGAGCAACACTTTTCTATCCCACAAACACCGGAGAGGCAACTGTCAGGTTCTTAAAAAAAGCTGTGTTACACATTGAAATGATTACCTCCATAGAGCCCCACATCAGTCAGAATAGAAGGTGGTGTGCGCTTAAGAAACAACTTTTAAAGGTCTTTTCATGAAGGTGGGTTTCTGATCAAAGAATTCAAAACATTTCAGGATGACTGTGATGCCGTGAATTTGTAAACTCAAACCAGAAGGAACACAAGATTCCTATGAATACAGGTGGAAAAAACTGCTTCAGCTCTCTTTGGTGAATAACAAAATATTTTCAGGTCCACCTAGGGGGTCTTCAGTTGCAGATAAACTTGATTTCAAACATTTACAGCCCACACTGTATTGGTGACTGTTGCTGTGTTTCAAAGTAAAATGCATTTCCGCCCTCTTTGCCTGCATTGGACAGAATTGTCAACTCATTACACTTTGTTTCTATCTTTAGTCTGACATTGCATCCACTCTGATAGATTTCCCCTGGGAACTTGATTTTCGAATCATAGGAGCTTAAGCCATTTCAAGCTGGGGTTTTAAGACTCAAAAGAACTTATGAAACTCAACTCAATAACTCAAATATTAGGCAATGTCGAGAATACGTGATGATGTATAGGGTCCCCATTGTTAATTTTACTTAATAGTCCTATTCCTGATCATGATACCCTCCCACACTGCTCATTGGACCCATCATTTTTCAACTGATTATTCATTGTGATTTCCTGTCACAGCATTACAAGTCAGTCAACTCAATGAAGAAGACGGATTCAAAAGACTGGACCAAGACAACTCTGCTTTGCCATTATTATAAAAGAAACCCAGCAAAAATAAAAACACCTCTGTCTCCTGTCTGACATTCTTCACGTCCTCCACAGACCCATCACAGTCAATTTAATTTGAACTTGTCAGATCAAACAGGCCTACTCTGCCTTTCCCTCGCTCACTCACACGCACACACATATATAACAACCCCCCACCAGGACACAAGGAAAAGAGGCGTTGGCTTTGCTTCACAGTGGGGAGAAGAAAGCTGACATTTGCAGATAAGTGTCTGTTCTGCCCAGACATGCAGTGACGCAGATGCACACTGACCAGTCCACTCAATTAACAACATGCTCCTGAAAGTCTTTGATCTGCTTTAAGCCCTGGACACAGCTCAGCATTCACCATGCAACACCCACACAACTGCAGGCGTACACAGTTCTGTACAATCCTTTCTGATTCCAGATCTCAAAGTTCTAACCATCCTCTCCTGTGTTAGTGGTCTGATATCCAGATGCTCTTGTCAACACGCAGGCTGGTCCATTTTGTCATTTTGCCTCTGTTTGCCACCACAGTGAATTTTAAACCAAACAATCCAGATGGGACTGAAGTGCAAGATATCAATTTTAATTCAAGGGGTTGAACAAAAGAATTGTATTACCTCTTTAGGAATTGCAGCCATTTTCATACATAGTCCCCCATTTTCTGAGGCTCAAAAGTAATTGGACAACTGATTGACAAACAATTTCATTTTCATTGCCAGGTGAGGCCTGTTCCCTACTTATTTCATAAAAAATAAAGCAGATATAATATCATGAGTTGATTCCAAATGTATTTGGTAGTTGTTAACCAGATAACTTAATATGAGGTCCAAAGAGTAATTGATGCAAGTGAAAGAGGCAATAATTATGCTGGAAAACCAAAGCACACATATCAGCAAGATAACAAAAAGGAGTGACCAAATCTGGTACATTCTTAAACAGAAAGAATGCACTGGGCAGTTCAGCAACACCAAAAGGCCTGAAAGACCATGGAAGACAACTAAATTAAGTATACATAAACATCAATAAAGAAGATAGCAGTACAGTTAAGAAGATAAAATATAGAAAACACTGTGTTCAGTGAGTCAAGAAGTATGAACCCAGCATGGGAGTAGATGAAAGTCCAGTTAATAAGGGGAGGAGCTGCACAGTGTAATAGCCACAGGCAGGAGTGACTATGGTCGTAAATAAGATTGCATAGTTATTATCCAGATATTACTGCATTTTTTATTGTAGTTTTTAATTTACACATGTACATGTACATGTATATGTATGGCAGCCAATAGAACCAGTTCAGTACTGCTTATTGATGATGTGACTGCTGACAGAAGTACTGTAGTAGGATGAATTCTGAAGTGTAAAGGCTATACTCTTTGCTCAGATTCAGCCTAATGTTGTAAAACTGATTGGATGGTCCTTCACAGTGCAAACTGATGATGATCCAAAGCATTACTGCAAAAGCAGCTCAAAACTTTCTCAAGTCAAAGAAATGGGATATTTTTCAATGGCCATGCCAGTTAATCAGCTCAACAGAGCAATCTTTTCAGTTACTGAGGGCCAAACTAAAGGCTGAGAAACCTACAAACATGCAGCAACTGAAGCCTGGCAGAACATCCAAATATTTAAAATAATCCTTATACTTAAAATTGTGCTAGTTTGTCTCATTACTTTTGAATGTCTAAAAATGGGGTACTAAATCAAAATTGACTGTAATTCCTAAACAGTTAATGTAATTCTTTTTGTCAGACCCATTAAATCAAAGCTGAAGGTCTGCACTTCAATCAAATTTTGAAATTATTAAAAAATGTCCCAAAGCTTATAGACCTAACTGTATGAATGTGTTCTTGACAATGCACTCTGCCCAAATATGCAGAATATGATAATCTTTCATCTGCAAAGACAAACAAACTTGACATCCACATGCTTTTGATGGTGGCCCATAATAAAAAATGGAATAAAAAAACATAAGTATCCCACAGTTGGAGAGCTTTCATTGTGAACAGTTTCAGAATAAAAATTGTACATAATCATTCAACCGTTATCTTCCCAGGTTGGATGATGAAAACAGTCAACGGTGAGAAGTTTAATAAAAGTATGATTGCTTAAAGTGTTTGTGCCAAAAAAAATCCATTGATATCTGTGATTCTGTGAATTTCTTTGACTTAGAAACAGAGGTGGTAATCTTTTCTTCTGGCTTTATTGAATTAACCAATTAAATTTCATAACACATGAGTGATAAACAAAGAAAACACAGTTTTATAAATGGAATGGGGTGTAAGTTGATGAGCCATACCATGAAGATATGGGAAAGAGTTGTTGAAGCTAGGTTAAGAGGAGAGGTGACAATCAGTGAGCAGCAGTATGACTTCATTCTAAGAAAGTGTACTACAGATGCAATGTTTGCTTTGACAGAATTGATGGGGCAGTATAGAGAATTTCAGAAGGAGCTGTACTGTGTCTTTGCGGAAATGGTGACGATTATGATGGGATCCCAACAGAGGGACTGTGGTACTGTATGAGGAAGTCAAGAGTGGCAGAGAAGTATGTGAGGGTAATGCAGAACATGTATGAGACAGTGAGTGAGGTTTCCTGGAGTGACAGATAGGTTCAAACTGGAAGTGGGATTACATCAGGGATCAGCGCTGAGCCCCTCCTTGCATGCAGTGTCGATGGACAAGTTGACAGATGAGGTCAAGCAGATGTCTCCATGAAACATGATGTTTGCAGAAAATATTTGTGATCTATAGTGAGAGCAGAGGTGCAGGTGGAGGTGTGCACTAGAGAGAAGAGGAATGATAGTTAGGAGAAGCAAGATAGAATATGGGTGTGAATGAGAGGGAGGCAGGTGAAGATGCAAGGAGCAGAGGTAGTGAAAGTGGATGAGTTTAAATACCTGGGATCAACCATCCAACGCAACAGAGGGGAAGAAGAGGGTGCAGGCAGGGTGAAGTGGGTGGAGACAAGGGTCAGGTGTGCTTTGTGACAGGAGAATGGCAGCAAGAGTGAAAGGAAAGGTTTACAAGACAGTAGTGAGACCTGCTATGATGTATGGTTAGGAAATGGTGGCACTGACAAAAAAACAGGAGGTGGAGCTGGAGGTGGCAGAATTGAAGATGCTGAGATTTTCACTGAGAGTGACCAGGATGGACAGGATTAGATTTTAGTTCATCAAAGGAAAAAGCTCAGGCTAAGCGCTTTGGCGACAAAGCAAGAGAGGCAAGGCTGAGATGGTTTGGACATGTTCAGAGGAAGGACAGTGGATACATTGGCAACAGGATGTTGAAAATGGAGCTGCCAGGCAGGAGGAGAAGAGGAAGACCACAGGGAAGGTTCGTGGATGCAGTGAAGGAGGACATGCAGGGGTTGGAGTGAATGAAGAGGATGCAAGGGATAGGGTGAGACGAGGCAGATAATCCTCTGTGGTGACCTCAAACAGAAGCAGCCAGAAAAAGAAGAAGAAGTCTCCAGTGACAGAGAAGTGTTTTATCAGTGGTCATACTCTTTTTTTTACATCTGATCAGTGATGCATATTTTTTCACAAAATGCCAGACTAGTTAATAATCAAGGCGAAATTGTCTTAATAAATCACAAAACCCAGTGCTTATATGGACAAAAGAGAAGTCTCTCACATGGCTCCATGATTTTAAAAAACCCTAACGGCTTGACATTGACTTCATTCTTTCCCACAATTTTTATCCAAGAGATATCAAGGGGAATTTTACTTTTGAGTCACACCCAGTCCACTACTTACAGGATCCAGGTCAAATGTCTTTCTGTATTCTCATGAAGCACCAAGCATTTTTTTCATCATGTGCCACAGATACATGCATTCAACATGACAGAGGCCATCAACCCAAAGGTGAAAGGTTTTCTCTCTGCCAGTCATTATTCCAAATGTTTCCTATACAAGATATATGGGGTCAGAAGGGCATAATATCCATATGGAAAAGAAACCAAAAAAAGTAATAATTTCCTATTTCTTCCTTGGCAAATGTTTATGCATTGTATATAAAGTGTATAAGACTTTTAAATAGCACCTTTTATATTTTTATTAAACAACATAGTTTTTTCTTAATTTGTACTTAATTTTTGTAATTATGTTGAATGAAAAAACATGGAAAAGGGGACATTTTCACAAGTAAGCTATAGTATGAGACATATCAGAGACACACAAAACTTATAAAACAAACAATAAAAAAATTTTTAACGTGGCTATGTGATAACCATGATGCTGGGATGGGAATAAAGACTGAAACAGACCAGAGGGCTATACACTGAGAAGTTTATTATATTCTCAAATGTAGTTGTAGCTTGTGCAGCACTGGACCTGTTTTCCTTTCCCTTGGAAAGGGAAACAACATGTAAACAGCGAGTGAAAGAAATTCCTCTGCTCCTTATGGGCCTTTAAGAAAAACACTATCAATGCGATAACTGTTTATGTGCCTGCTCCTCCTCTTCCTATTTCATGGACTCTTGACAGCAGAAACACAAGAATTACCCTTTCAGCAGTGGGGAAAAGGAATAAAAATAAAGCTTCGCTGTGTCTTATTTCTCCATGTTTTAATATTCAGGAGTCCTTAATTTGAGGGAGTTTGTTGTGAATGCGTTCAGTGTTAGTATACTGTTTGTTGTTCTCTCAGTCCAAATCTTTGGCTTTAGAGCTTGCGACAAAATGTACCTTCAGTTGTTCCCTTGCATTTTCCCCAAGGGGTTGCCCCAGTGGCGTAATCAGCATAGGGAATTTGGCAGAGGTTTTACACCAGATACCCTTCCTGACAAAATCCTCCATGGTGTGCCCCCACCTGGACTTGAATCAGAGACTTTTCACATAGGGCAAACAGGTAGACCGCTACACTTTGGGGGATACTGTAGGGGCTTTAGAGTTTGCAAAAGGTTTACTCTAATAGATCTTATTACAAAAGAAGTGCTGGGCTGAATTAATTTCAACTTAAGCATATAGTCACAACCCTATGTCTTTAAAAAGAACACTTTTCAGCACATTTCATTGGAAGTTAAAAAACCTATTATTTATTTTATTTGAGTAACTAATTCATTATATTAGAAACTGTGCGGGGCACAAAACTCTTTTAACACACAAGCTAATTGGTAATTGGACAGACACATTAAGCCAAACAAATTAATCATCATTTGCTAGTTGAACCATAGATATGTCAGCAGATGCTTTGTGTCTTCCCCGGTGACATCACTGTAGAGTAAAATGAAAGAGCAGTATTTTTTCTTTGTTCTGTCCTTCTCTCCTGTTGCTTTGGGGATATGTGTTCTGCTGAATAATTAAAATGCTGTCCCACTAAAGTTTAGCACAAGGAAACCTCCTGGATATCTGAACACTGAAAAACCATAGGTTTTTCAGTTTCACTGACAGTCATATTTGTCCACATCATGAAAGAACCACAACCATGTTTGTCTGATGTGGTAGTATTAGGTACTTATTTACAGTACCTTCTCTTGGCACCATTTTGATTGATAGAATTGTGCTGCATTATTTCGTAGAATTTTGTTCCACAATTCAGCTGGTTTATTTGTTGTATATTTTTGTGAACTGCAACCTGACCTTTCAGTTTTGAGGTTTATCAGGGGATTGCATTTTGTGGAGCATCTTCTGAGGTTCCTGGAGAGTATTCTTGACTTGTTTTCAGTCAGTAGAAAGTTCTTTTTGTTTAGCCCAAATTTTCTTTTTCTTTTTTGGGGGGGAGGAAATGTAATGCAAGCAACATGTTTCCAAAAAATTGAGATAGAAGCAGCAAAAGTTTGGAAAGGTTGTGTTATATCAAAAACACACCTGGTTCAAAATCCTACAATGAATTAAATTATTTGTCAACATAAAAAGAATATACTTGAAAGGGTGAATCCTTTAAAAGCAAAGACAGAAATAAAAATAGCTCAGCAATATAACCTTTTTGAATGTGAAACTGAATGATTTGGGAAATTTCATCGTCTACAGTAGATTAAAAGATTCAGATCTGGAGAAATCTTTGTACACAGTGGTCAAGGCAAAAGCCGGTACTGAATAACTGTCATCTTTAGGTCCTCAGGTGGCATTTCATTAAAACCAGTCAGATGCTGTAATAGAAAGCATTAGCTCAGGAACACCTGCAGACCATTGCCAGTGAATAAAGCTCATCATTGAATCCACAAAGAAAAAAGAACTTACATAAATAAGATCCAGAAATGCTTCCACTTTTTCTTGGTTCAAACTTGTTTGAGATGGACTGAGGCAGAGTGGAAAACCGTCCTGGTCTGATGAATCAAAAATTTTGTTTCTTTTTGGGGGAAATAAACACACATCCTCCAGGCTAAAGACAGCTTTCAACTTATTAGTGCACACATTGGTGGACTTAATATGGCTAATTTGCGCATCTTTGAAGGTACCAATGATAGTGAACAATGGCAAAGCCTATACATCCCTCTGTACATATACATATACATATACATACATCCTATTCATCCATCTATACACCTGAAAATCCTGTAGCAAACAAGAATGGGAAAATATTTCAAAAAGCTAAAGTAACAGTGATAAAGCACTGTGGTTAACATGCCCCTGTCCCAACAGTTTTGAAAACTGTTTGGGCTCATACAAAAAAGAATGAAACATACTCTCTGCATATAGGTCTTTTATATATTTTATCTTCTCATCTGTATTTCTGTCTTTCATACTTAACTTTATATATACTAAAGGAGTATCTGCAATGCAATTTCTGAAATATGCAAGATGTCTTCCCCTAAAATGATGTTGTCTGGAGGGGAGCATATGTTGCTTTTAAAATTGTATATACCTTTCAGCACTGATGGTGCCTTTCCAGATGTGGAAGCTGCCAGTATCATGAGCACTAATGCAACACCATACCATCAGAGATGAAGGATTTCGAATTGAACACTGTAAACATTCAGGATAGTTTCTCTCTCCTCTTTCATTCAGAGGCTGCGGCATCCATAATTTCCAAAAAGAATTTCACATTTCGATTCATCTGACCAGAAAACAGCTTTTCACTTTGGCTCAGTCCATTTTAAATGAGCTTTGGCCCAGGGAAGATGGCAACATTTCTGGATCATGTTAACACATCGCTTCTTCTCTGCATGACAGTGCTTTAACTTCCATTTGTAGGTGCCATGGTGAACTGTGTTCACAGACAATGATATCTCAAAGTGTTCCTGAGTCTATGCACTTATTTCCATGACTGTTTCCATAACTGTTGAAAAGCAGTGCCGCCTGAGGGCCCAACGAGCACAAGCATCCAGTGTTGGATTTGAGCTGTGTCCCTTGCACACAGAGATATTTCTAGATTTTCTGATTCTTTTGATGATATTATGTACTATAGATGATGAAATATTTAAAGTCTTTGCAATTTTACTTTGAGGAACATTATTCTGAAATTGCTCCACAATTTGTAAATGCAGTTTTACACAGATTGCTAAACCTCCACCAGCTTTTATCTTCTTAGAGACTCTCTAAGGTGCTCCTTTTATACCCGATCACATTACTGGCATGTTGCCAATGAACTTAATTAGTTGCAACATGTTCCTGAAACTGTTTCTTTGTAGTACCACTTACTTTTCCAGCATTTTGTTACCATTGTCCCAACCTTTTTGGAGACGTGTTGCTGCCATCAAATTCAAGCTGAGCTAAGGGTTGCAGAAACCAGCCAACATTCTAAAGGGTTTGAGGATTAAATGTTAGTAGGATTTCATAGCAAAAGGTGGGATCATTTCTGTTAGAGAAAAACAAATCTGCAGACTGTCATCTGCAAATCATTGGTAAATTTCTTGAGACAGACCCTCTTACAGACAGCAGTGGCTCCTATTTTGAGACAGACTTTGGGCACTAGTGCAATAAGTCAAAATGTACTTAATAGTTTGTAGATAAACAGAGGCAAACATTTGGTGGAAAGGAAGTATATATGATAAAAGGCTGTTGTATTGCAGAAAGTTTAGAACAAGGTACAACACATCCAGTAATCGACAGCAAAACCCATAAACATTTTAAAATAAAACTGAAACTAGGAACAAGGAGTAGTATAGTTGTATACTATAATGGTCAACACTATCACCTCATAGTAAGGGGATCCTGGGTTCAAATCCACCAGCTGGGATTGGCTGTTTGTACTGTACATATTATAACATGGTCGTTGATTTTCCCACAAAGCATGGATGCTATGTCCAAAAGCAAACACACATATACCAAAACCACTAAAATGTGACAAAAAGCAATCAATGGCTGCAATAATTAAGGGTCATATTTGGCCACATTTCCCCAATCCTATGCATAAATTGTTTTGGTTAGTGAAAGAGCTTTTAGGGAGCACCCAACCCAATCAAGACACCAAGTGGCTTCCAATAAACACAGCCTGGTCTCAGTTGCCCATTGATCAGCAGAGCTGGCCAGGTCATGTGTGCAAATGCCTCATTACCAGAGGCGGCCTTTTATATTAGCTTTTCTGTAATAAAAGAGAAAGAACAGAAAAGGAGGCATTAGAATAGCCAGAATGTTTACAGAGCATTTTATTGCTCAGCTCTGACCATGTAAAGACCTCACTAAATATGTGCGTTGTTGTGTTAAGATGAAATATTAAAAGGCTTTTCTTTTTGTATTGACACAGTGTTTAAAAATAAACCAATAATTGCTGTTGTTGTCAATAGCAGTCTCTGTCAGGTTTCATCTTACCCTCATCATTCATCTGTTGCTTTAGACACTCAGAATGGCCCCTACTCACTTGCTTCTTGGCAAATACATCTCTCTATTCAAAGATAATGACCCACTACACATCTCAACCCAATCATTCCATTTCTGCTTATCCTTTTGTCCACAGAAAAGACATTTCAAGACATAATCAATTTTTGCTAAATCAATGACTTGAAGAGATGAAAATGAGCACTAGTTCTCACTGAGCTGTCATTCAAAGTTTGCCGTACTCATCTCTATCATCTGCTGCTTGATGGTATCTATTCAACAAGTGCAAACATGCAGAAGCATAAAATGTACAATTATGTTAGCACAGTGCTCTGCTGCATTCAAGGCAAAAATCCTGATTTTAATTACATACCACCTAAATGTTGCAGCTCAGTGGAGCTGACTTCACAACTCCAATAAGAATAAGGTACCCTTTTCCAAAATCAATATTCCTTGAAAACTAATGAAAATCTGATTTAAAATGATTTAATCATATCTACAAATGTTGACATTTGTCATTACAACTGCATTACCATGGCAAATACAAAATACATTTGCATTCACTCTCATTGAGTAGCACAGTTACAGCAGGAGCTTTAGCTTCCATTTGGTGTGTCATCCAGTAAATACAGCTGTAGGTAATTGGAAATGAATCAAACAGTTCTAAGTATTATATTTACCAGTACAGTATTTCAGTCAAAGATAGAGGTTTCGGCCAGTGTGATATGAGTTAATAAAGCCTGCAGATGTGGTAAAGCTTGTAGAATAAAAAGAAGAGCTAATACATGTTTCAAAAGGTAAACTGTCTCTTTGTGGCAACAAGGGCAGAGACACTTCTTGATCACCAACCGCAAAAGTGTTCTCTTTAATTGCAATGATAGATTGAATGGTATAGTTGCATTTAGGCACACTGGTAATATTTTTAGCACACCAAGTGCAAGCAAAATTGCTAAATCTGTACTCTACCTGTGAAATGATATAGCACCAGACTTGTTTAATGTGAAACATAAGCATGGCTGAAATAATTTGTAGTGCACTATTATCATTAGCATGGCTTGACTAATCCGCAAATAAAATAAGTTACATAATGCTGCATCCACACCTCTCCAAGTCTCTTTAGCAGCAGGACAACCTGTCATTTGGTTTGGTGAAGAAATTACATCCCTATAGGCTCAGAAAGCCATCATTAAGGATTAGACAGGCTGACAGATTTGTCAATATTTGTAAGGCCATGAAATTGCAAAAGGTGTTCCCATTTATCCTGAAAGAAGCTATAACAGCCCCTCAAGAGAATTCTTGAATGGCAGCTGTTTACTACTGAAAGAAGCAACTACTAATTCATCGAACTGGATCCAGAGCATGTTAATTACAAGTAACATGATCCCTGAAAGCAATCCTTTATGGCTTTTGAGGCTCCGTGTGGCCTGTACAACGTAATGCACTTGAGTCCTCATATAAATCCTTTTTCAAGGTCTGGGTTTTCTTTCTCAGATCCATAAGAGTATTTTTAACACACTGTGATTTCTGAGGTGGTTGGCGATGTTGTGCTGAATGGCACTTAATATGCAATAAATGAAAAAAGCTACAAAAATATTGTTCAAATGTGTTCATGCATTCTGTTCAATTGCATAAAAATATATAAAATGTGAGTAAAACACTGACAGACCTCCTCAAACGACTTTTGCTGCTTATCTAATTACTCTGTTTCAACTCAGGATATTCAGTAAGAGGTGTGTAAAGGGTCAGTTCACCAACAAATAAGAAAAGAAAAACAAACATTTTCCCATTTACTTTGTGGTATCTAACCATGCAGAGAATGCTTCCTTTATTACCCAGGTTTTAAGATATTCACTGCTCAGGTTTATGCTTCACCCTAGAATAATGGGGTTGAATGGAATTCTGTTTGTGGTGCTCAAAAAATGATAACAAAATTCAAAGTGAGCAACAATGTATCTGTGCAAAAAACTGTCTAGGTTACACTGTTTAATCTACAGACCTCACTGTGAACTTTTTATTTTAATCCATTTTCTTCTGAAAAACATAGTCCACACTGAAATGTTCACAGCAAAGTCTGTAGACACAGCCTCATAATAACAGGTCTGTATGCTGTGCATATTCAAATGACCTTTAAAGTCAGAATCAGAATCAATCAGAATCCTTTATTAATCCCAGGGGGGAAAGTGTTTGTGTTACAGATGCTCCGTAGGTATAAATAAATATACAAGTCAGCCTGCTATATTTTTGAAATGCACTTTCTTCCACCAGTTTAGAAATAAATTACACATTTATGTTTTGTAGTTCATGGCCACTAATGCATGATCATAAAATATAATAACATTTCTGCACACCTCAATATACCACACTAATTACTGATTAATATTAAGTTACATTAGTTACATGATTTTCTATGAACACTAGACACACATGTCTACTTCTAATTTCTGAAAAAAAGTAACTGAATGCCAAGCTAAAAGTCAAATTTGCTGCACTCTCTGGCACTTCTCTAAGGTAACTTCACATCAGCATTACAGTCAGGTGTGATCAGAAAGGTGATTTACTGCATCTGTAAATACACCAGGTAGTGATCTCAGAGTGTACCTGTACAACACTACTGCAAGGTGAGAAGTAAACCTCTGGAGATTTAACCTGACACGCCAGATGGTTTGTTACACAGAACCATCTGGGAAGTCGTCCTTTTATAATATTTGGAAACTTGCACTGGCACTTTCAAAAAAATACTTGACAGGTGATTGGTTGAACCATCTGTATCTCCATCTCCATCTAAAACCAGTGCAGCTAACTGTAGTTGCTGTGCCATTAGGGCAATTAATGCTATCTTTGTGGTTTGACTACTGTATAGCCAAAGCTGGAGTCTCCCAGGATCATAAAGTCTAAAATCTTAAATCTATAGATGTCTCGCAGTGTAAGGTTAGCAAAAAAACAAGGTGTTTTAATGAGAGGGCACAGAAAAGAATTATAATTCAATAGAGCTGAAAAGCAGGAGGAACTACTTCACTTCTAGCCTCATTTTACCACAAAATAACTTGCATAACTCATAGTCGGTGCACTTTGGTGATAAATTAAGATCCAGTCCTTCTTAGGTGAATCAAGAAACAAGAATTGCCACTTTGTAACTGTTTTGAAGCTTTATCTAAATTAAAATTCTGTCAGTGATCACAAGACTAAAAATGGGGGGATCTGCATGTGGGCAATTAAAAGAAAAATTGCTTAAAATTATGCTCCAAAAATACAGATTTAAGATTTTTTTCCTCCTGAAAATTATATTTTCAGAACCATCTTTGCTATAACAGAAATTTCCCCTAGATTTCATTATGGGGTTCTTTGAGTGTCACATCTCTGTTTGAATCATTTGTAAAAACAGACCAAGAGCTGTATTAGGACACTTGTGGTTCCTTTTATTAACTTTTTATAGATAAAAGTTTGTGTACACAAATGTGTAGTGGGGAGTTAAATTTTCATTAGGAAAAATTCTATTGCCAGTTTCCACATACTGCTGACATACAGAAACAATACAGTGCAGTAAAAACTGTAAATGTAATGCACATAAATGAATTCATTTTTGAAGTCATATTAATTCAGCAACTATAGAAATATGTTTTCAAATGTTTTTTACTCCCTATTGCTTTGATTCCTGTATTTGACCAGCTTTTCTCCCAATGGAAATGGAATCCACAGCTTACAAGTATCAGAGTGTTTAGAACTGCCTCCTCTGTCAAAATGACCATGATAACACATTTTCTCAGAAACATACCTTAAGGGCTGGCATCCACTAGAGCGCCGACAAGATTAGGAAGGGTTGCGCAGGCAAATTATGTCATTTCGGCATACTTTCCGCGTCAGACGCAGAAAAAGTGTGCGAATCATCGATTCCTGAGACAATACTACGAATCTCTGCGTATTGTCTGCAGACATAGTGGGAGTGTCCTAGAAATCAGTCGGGAATGCTGCGAAAAATGCTGATCGTAGCAGGACAGCAGGGACACATCTAAGATCACACCAGGAGTGGTAAAATCGTGGACTTGGACAATCAGGATGACTTTCCGACAACCATTTATATATGCGGACAATATGAGGAAATAATGCGAGGTTATAAAATCCGTGCTGATTTTGGGTTTTTCTCATATTGCCTCACTTCATAATTCTTCTTCTTCTTTCGGCTGTTCCCGTTAGGGGTCGCCACAGAGGATCATCTGCCTCCATCTCATCCTATCCCTTGCATCCTCTTCCCTCACACCAACCCTCTGCATGTCCTCCTTCACTACATCCATGAATCTTCTCTGTGGTCTTCCTCTTCTCCTCCTGCCTGGCAGCTCCATCTTCAACATCCTTTGTCCAATATATCCACTATCCCTCCTCTGA
>VUQH01082314.1:0-11972 GCA_015106775.1 Etroplus canarensis | reverse complement strand
ATATGTGGGACTGCATTTCTTCACTGCTGAAATATTGCAAAAATTAGAAACATCCTGTCTCAGAGTGATGCTGAAAAACTAGTTCAAGCATTTATTACTTCTAAGTTTTTAAAAGTAGAATGGGAGACAGAAGGTGTGTCCCAATTCAGGGTCTGCATCCTTTGAAGGCTTCATTTGAAGGCCAGTTACATCATAGCGCAGCGATGAGTGCTGTCCCAATTCAGAGGCTCCTCCAAATGCATCTGCCAAACATGGCCTCCTTTTCCCCGAATGTGACAGATGCAGAGCCACAAAGTGCTCTGAAACTTTTTGTAAAAAATGGCGAACATTTCAAGGGAGGCGGCGGAGGAGTAAACTTTTTAAAGTCCTCCTTCACTTCCTCCATGAGCCTTCTCTGTGGTCTTCCCCTTTTCCTCCTGCCTGGCAGATCCATCTTCAACATCCTTTGCCTAATATATCCACTATCCTTCCTCTGCACATGTCAAAACCATCTCAACCGTGCCTTTCTGATTTTATCTCTAAACCGCTCAACCTGAGCTGTCCCTCTGATGTATTAATGTCTAATCCTGTCCATCCTGGTTACCCCCAGCAAAAATCTCAACATCTCATCTTCAACTCTGCCACCTCCAGCTCCACCTCCTGTCTTTCTGTCAGTGCCAAGGTCTCCAAACCATACATCATTGCAGGTCTCACTACCATCTTGAAAACCTTCCCTTTCAAACTTTCTGCTATCCTTCTGTCACAAAGCACCCCTGACATTCATCTCCACCCACTCCATCCTGCCTGCACTCTCTTCTTTACTTCTCTTGCGCACTGTACGTTGCTCTGGATGGTTGATCCCAGGTATTTAAAATCATTTATTTCCACTACCTCTACTCCTTGCATCCTGCCTCCCTCTCATTTACACAGAGGTATTCTGTCTTGCTTCTACTGACTTTCATTCCTCTTCTCTCCAGTGCATACCTCCACCTCTCCAGGTTCTCCTCCACCTGCTCCCTTTTCTCACTGCAGATCACAATGTCATCTACAAACATTATAGCTTAAGAAGACTCCTGCCTGACCTCATCTGTCAACCTGTCCATCACTACTGCAAACAAGAAGGGCCTCAGACCTGATCCCTGATGTAATCCCAGCCCCACCTTGAACCCATCTGACACTCCTGCAACACAGCTCACCACTGTCTCACTGTCCTTATACATGTCCTGCACCATCCTCACATACCTGTTTTCTCAGATTACTCTGCATAGGTTTTATCTAGTATCTGGTTCGCTTACCTCATCACTTCAGCCAATTGAATATCACTTTCTGTTTCTAATTTTTACATCTTGTTTTCATTGCCCATTAAATTATCCATATTGTCTATTAGTCAGTGTACAATGTATATTTTCCATACCTAGTATCTTAAATTACTTTTGAATATTTCATATCTTCTCACATAGTCTTCATTTCTATTATAATATGTCCTGGTATGTTCTGTGATCTTTATTTTATATTGTACATAATTATTATTGTATAGTTTATATCTCATTTTGTTGGTGATGTATATACTATTTATACTGTGTACACGTTGTTGTTTAATGACTTCTGTAACACGGGCATTTCCCAGCCTGGGATGAATAAAGTACTGTGTCTCTGTCTGTACCTCTCTACCATTCCTGATTTACGCATACACTACCACAGTTCTTTTCTTGGCACCCTATCAGAAGCTTTCTCTAGATCCACAATGCTGCTTTTTTGTTTAAATTCCATAGCAAAGGGGAACTCAAAATTGGAAATTTATGTGAACACATTAAAGCCAGCCACTGTTCTTGAGGTTTTAACATTAAGAGGATAAAACACCAGGCGACAGACACAGGCTGTGATGCACATATTAAAACTTTTTCTTTTTCAGTTCAGTGTACGAAGCACACGTTTTCAAAACAAAAGAATTTAAGGAATTGTGTACAGCAGTGAAAAGTAGAAACTGACAGTGTTCATTTCCGCGTTCATATTCATTTAAGGTTTTTCAAAGCCACAGGAGCCACTGGACATCGGCTGAAGAGTCGCAGGTTCGAGAGCCCCGCAACGCTGCCTGATTTTTATCAGGCAGCGTTGCGGTAAGCAGCGGGGTCCTTTTAGCTGCTACCGTTAGCACCGCAGCAGCTAGGCAGCCATCGGCCGGTGTCAGCCCCGAGCATCCTTCTAGAAAAACACCGCTGGAAGTAAAAGACACGGACCGCACTTACCGCTGCACAGCTAACATAAAACCCGACAAAGGCGATCTCTTTGAAGACAAAGAGTTTAAAGGTATGGCGTTCATGAGTTCATCATCGAAGCTCTTTATAATAAATCGTCTTTAGTCGTCGCTCAAACCGAGTTGTCGCGGCGTCCCGGGGAGCTCTTTGTTTTTCGCAGTTAAACGTCCTGAAACGACGGCTTACACTGTCAGTCTGTAATGTCCGATTCTTATGGATTAAGCCGTTAGTTTTGAATGACAGCTAGTTAACTCTGGGCTCTAACGACACGTCGGTCACGAAAAGGCTGTCAGCTAACAATGGGACACGGTGATTAGGAGAAGCTCTCTGTGCTGGTTAAACTGATTTGGCGCAGCTAGCTGACGTTCAGCTTCCACCAGTCAAAGTTTACTGTGACAACAAAGACTAAAAGACCAGCTTACAAGGTTACTGAGCGGAATTATCTGTCACTGAGGATAGCCGGTGTCGCCAAGGAAACTCTCGTTAAAGATTTTAAATTTCAGTAGAAGGCCCGACATTTTAATCTGTGCTAACTTCCTCTGTTAAACTGAATGTAGGACATCCTTGTATGGATCTGTTTAAATCCAGCTGGAATGATGCTGGTATTAGCCAGTAACTTAGCCACCAACAGTAGGTTGTTTTCAAGGTTGCCATGATCGATTTAATTGCCCCGCTAAGCCCAAATTGCACGATGACATCTCTAAGTGTCACTTTCACCTGCCCGGTGATGTGTATTTGAGTTGTGGTTTGTCGAGTAAATCAGTGTCATCACAGTTTAAAACGTACAGCTGTTAGAGTTACGTAAAGTACATTACATCTTCGTTGAGCTCAGCATCAGATCCATTTACACTGGGACTGACATATATCAATTCACTCTATACTAGTTTTGTACATTTTGGCTTTCTGCATTTATTTCATCCAAAATTGCGTAAATAAACATAAGACGCTCCCATGGATACATTTCATCGATGAGCTGATAGCAGTCCTCAAGGTCAGTATGGGCTCATACTGGTGCATCCCTAATTTTTATGAATGCTCAACTCATCCACAGGTGTTAGACAGTGTTAAACCTAATTACACTTTTTTGCTAGTCTTGGACAAAAAAATTGAAAAGGGAAATGACAAAAATAAATATAAAAACTTTATATAGCCCCTTTACAGAGTTTAAAAAAGCAAAATGCTCAAAGGGTAGATTTAAACAGAAAGCTCATCATTAAAGTCACACAAATGCAAACATACACACACACAACACAAAAAGTAAGAAATATAGATAAATGAATGGATGAGTGGAGGCAGACAGTTAGCAACTAAAGCATGATGACCAGAAGATAAGACATCACATGTGAGAGAATCACTCAAAAGCAAGTTTATAGAAATACATTTTAAGAAGTGATTTAAAGGATGTCGCTGATTCTGCCAGCTTGATCTCCTCAGGCAGGTCCTTCCAAAGCCAAGGGGCCCTAATAGAAAAATTATGGTCGCCTGAAGATCGAAGATTGAAAGTAGGCTCAACATTTTTGCATGTAGCTTGGGGCCAGACCTAGAAGAGCTTTGAAAATGATGAGTAAAATCTTAAAATCACTTCCAAAACAAACCGGAAGCCAGTGGAGAGAGGCCAGGATTGGGGTGATATGATGCTGTCTACTAAAATGTTTCTGTAAGAATTTATGTTGTGGAGACTTGTTTTTTTTTTTCTGTCATAAAATACAGAACATCCCCACAGTGTGACTGTACCGACAGAATTGCGTTCCCATACCAATGGCAATATAAATATGCACACACACATAAAGACACATGACCACTTTAAAAATGTGTACATCTTAAAATCAGGTTAAAGAAATGCCTTAAAACAAAGTCACATTAACATTTAAATAGAATGTAATAGAAGAAGCTTTGGTAATTACCATAATCATTTTTTACATTTCTGTAATGGTTAATACATCAGTATGTAGAAACTCTTGAACTGAAATTATATTTTTCATGCTAAAATATAATAATTACTGCTATCCATACATTTTCAAATTTACTGTCTTACAAAACTCAGAAAAATAGTAAAGCACATTATTATTATTTTTTTATTAAGATTTCAAATTATAGTTATTTACTTGCATTCCTGAACAGACAAATTGGTTTTAGTGGTTGAATGTTATCGTTATCCTTGATTAATTTCTGACTTCTCAGAGAAGCCCAGTGAGCTGACTCAAATTTGTATATAAAAAAGTGAATTCAGTTTGAACTTCCTCATTCCTGGTCAAAATGGTCAAATGTAGAGATCTCTCTAAAAAGGAAAGAACCTGCGTTCCTGTTTTTATGATAGGTAGTCTAATAAATTTTTTAAGAACTATATTCCCAGTGCAGACATCAAGCTTCTCAGACTTTGTTGGACTTTGCAATATTTTGTCTTCTTCTGCTTATGTTACACTTGGCTTGGTTTGTTTTATTTAGGTACCAACATGTCCAAATTTTCATCTTTAATGTCTATTACTTGTGTTTTCTCCCAAAGATGCCTTCAGCAGCAGTTGGCAACAGCGCTGTCCAGTCTGCCATTCCAGACCTGGGAAATGGAAGTCATTCTGAGGCCATGAAGCAGATTATTGGTGTGATTGAAAAGAAGGTCCGCAATATGGAAAAGAAAAAGGTATCCAAAGTTACTGGTTTTGCTTAACCTTGAATAGGTTATGAAAACTTTTTGTTGTATGTGTTGTAGTGGATGCTAGAAAGTTTATACCTTGGTCATCAAAATATGTCACATTTACTGATTTGGGAGAATTCAGCTGATGTATCTCTTTTGAATGTCACAGGAAAAGGCTACAGTAGGTACTGCAAATTTAAAGTAATATCATGTTTTCCAAACTTGGAAAGTTTCCACTCATTAAATCCACGCAACAGACAGGAGTACCTAATTATGAGCCACATTCTTCCTAGATCTTGGTCATAATTTATCCTTACTTTTGTCTGACAAATGTGGATAATTTCATACTACCTTAACCTATCAAATCACACTGGTAATAAATAATCCCAG
Organism: Etroplus canarensis; assembly: GCA_015106775.1. Taxonomy (NCBI): domain Eukaryota; kingdom Metazoa; phylum Chordata; class Actinopteri; order Cichliformes; family Cichlidae; genus Etroplus; species Etroplus canarensis. The sequence continues at coordinate 6,716 of VUQH01082314.1, read as the reverse complement.
TGTTGGGATTTTTTTAAAACCTGTTTGTTCTGTCATGTTTTATTTCAACTTGTATTCTGCATTACTTGTCTTTTCCTATTCTTTCAGTCCAAACTGGATGACTACCAGGCAAGGAAGAATAAGGGAGAAAGACTAAATCAGGATCAGCTGGTAAGATCAGAAAATGGCCACTGATTCAAACACATTTTTTTTTTCAGTGTGTGGTTACTATTAAAAGTTAGGACACCCTGTATATTGTAAATAAATGCAAAAATTTCCAATCACTTCAGCCCTATATTTATTATGTCTCATCAGTCTTCACTTACTCAGTAAATGTGAATTATCATGGTATTTGTTTAAGTGCTCTGTGGTGGATAGAGCAGCCAGAACCATTATTTCAGAATGATAGGCCGAACAACAAATGTCATGAAACTTTGCATGTGTAGTAGAAGTTTAACTTGCAGAAAAAAATCTTGTAAAAATAATTGCAAAATTCCCAAACTTTTGCAGTGTTTTGACTGGAGAATTTACACATGCAATTTTTATGCCCAGTGACCATTGAAAATCAGAGTTTGGCTCTCTGCTCAAGATGTCACACAGTGGGAAATTTGCCTATGTCCCAAATTTTTTTGGAACTTATTGCTGGCATTAAATTTTAAACAAAGAGAGAGTTTTAAAAAATCAGCATTTATTTACCTCCATAATGCTTCAGCTTTTATATGCTGCCGTTTAAATATTGGCTTTAAATGATTTGGAAACATTTACATTTTGTTTTTATTTACATTTAATTTTGTGACCCATCTTATTTGGAAACAGGGTCATAAACAATCTATAAATGACAAATTATATTTCTTAAATGTTTTTCTGTCTCTCTTAAGTGTTAATGTCATGATACAGCGAGAAAACTTGCTGAAAAGTGTTGTTACTATCTCGTGTTCTTTTTCTGAGGAAAAATGATTTTAGGTTGTTTTCAGTTAAACTCATCTCTCAATTTTCTTTCCATGTGCCTGAAGGAGGCTTTGTCGAAGTATCAAGAGATTACCAACAACCTAGAGTTTGCACGAGAATTGCAGAAGAGCTTTCTTGCATTGGGTCAGGAGGTGAGTCCTTGGCTAAAGAGTATTTGCAACTTGCTAATCAAACATTGTTACTGATAATTTTGATAAAACCTTTACCTGCATGAGATGAGCATTTTGCAACATTTAATGGCATTGTTGAAAACATCTGCAAATCTTTATTCATCTACTGCCCCCTTTATTCTTTCATTCAGTTTCTGTATTGCGATCTGGCCTTAAAAAGCAGTTATCAAAACCTGATGTAATTGATAAATTACTCTTGAAATTACAGGGTTACTTAAAAAAAAATTAAATGAGAGAGAGAACAGAAAAGCATTTTGCATTAATTCGTTAGGCCGTGCTCATTGACATTTTTGATTTTGCCAAGTGCAGTGATGTGCAGAAGGGACTTCATGCGTTTGTGATACCTTGTGAAACTAAATGCATGAAATCGTGTCTGAATATGTTCAGGTTCAAAAGGCGGTGAAGAAGTCTGCAAGACGGGAGCAGCTGCAGCGGGAGGAGACTGAGCAAAGACGCCTGAAGACTGTGTTGGAGCTTCAATATTTACTGGACCAGCTGGGAGATGACAGTGTCAGGCAGGACCTTAAAAGGCCTGATGCCTCTGGTTCTCCTTTGCTTACTGATGCTGACCTCACATCTCTTGATGAGTTTTACAAATTGGTGGGACCTGAGAGGAACTATGATGTCAGGTATTAAAGTGCCTGTGTTTTTCACTGGGACGTGTATACATTTTCAGGAGTTGCGTATTATTTATTATTGCTTTAGATGTGTTTTTTTACACATGCGCGCGCGTGCACACACACACACACACACACACACACACACACACACACACACACACACACACACACACATTTTTTTCCTGTTAGTAAGTAAAGCCTCTGTCACACCTTGACGATTTAACAAGCATATGCCGACGTAGGAAAAAACTGCAAATACGCTGGCATACGTCAGTTAAGGGAAGTTTTCTATAAGTTAGGCGCGTGCTGAAGTACACCAGTATATGGTGAGGTCGCTGGAAAATTTTGCTGACGTTTGCCAGCATATGGCTCATAAGTCCCACATACGAGGACCTTATGTTTCAGGTACTTAATGCATACGGAGACTCACGTTACTCATGTCGAAATACGTAGAGATAATGTCTGGCATACCCAAAACATATTAATAACCTATGAGTAACATGTTTTTAACATGTGTAACATATTTCAAACATAACTCCAACGGATATTGACGTTTGTAGACGTATTTGACGTCTTCCGTTTGTACTGAACGGGTTCCTAACACACAGCTGCTGAATAATTGCGTATGTGGTGTGTTTAAGGGGAGTGGTATAAATGGGCTTCACGTTGTGAATGCCGGCAGTATGCTAGCATTCGTTGGTATTGCGTTCTGTATATGTTAGTAATACCTTGTGTATACATCCATTTAATGTCATTTTTCTGTGTATGCCAGCGTTTTAGAGGAATTTGGATGTGTCGGCATAAGCTTGTTAAATTGACATGGTGTGACAGGGCCCTAAGGCTGATGAAAAAGGGGCACAAACAACTTACTAACTACACTGTATATTTACCTGCATTCAGTCACCTACATTTTTGTAATTTGCAGGTTGACTGAACAATATGAAGAAGCCTCACTACACTTGTGGGAGCTGCTTGAGGGCCGTGACAAGGCTGTGGTAGGAACCACTTGTAAGTATTTTCATGTCTTTATGTTGTTCACATAAATATTTATTTTAAGTATATTTCCAGCAACGTTCCCTCTAAGCTGCACGCTTGCATGTGCGCATAGATTTCCTGCGCGCATGTGCGCTGCATAGATTTGCTGTGCACGGAGGACGCGGGAGCAGTGCGCGATTGCGCAAGCATGCACCTTAGGAACATTGATTTCCAATAGGATGCAAACATTTAAAGCACTTACGGAAAACATGTCTTGAAATGGGGAAATTTTAAAAATGTGGCTCGCTTGTATTTATCAAGTACCTCCATCTTTAGTGCAGTAAACATAAGTAAAAATCTAAATGAAAATATTTTGTGTGAGCACCCTTCAGCAACACTTTTCCACTGCATTGTTGTCATTGTTTAGTTCCTTCCTCCCTTCATGCAGTCCTTGATTCCTTCAATAATTTTGAGATCAGGGCTCTATGGAGTTATAACAGCTGTTGCAGGACAAACCATACACCAGATCATACATCTCCATTGTGGTTTGGTGTAGTAGATAACAGTCTTTAAACATCTAAGTTGTAATGTTTTTGAATTTCTGTCTTTATTCCAGACAAGTCACTGAAGGACATTCTGGACAAAGTGCTGCTGAGTGGTTACTTTGACAGAGGGCAAACTCATCAGAATGGGACATGTGAGGAGGAAGAAGAACAAGAGGAGCAGCCTGTGGTGGCTGAGTCTAAACCTGGGGAGCCACCATCAGAACCTGGTAACTAACAACGCATTAGCAGATCATGTGTGAGAGATATTTAATTAACTCAACCAGAAAACTGTCCTCACATATGCTTTTTATTTTTCAGAAGGATTGGATAGTGAAAAATACACAGAGCCAATTAAAGTGGAAACAATAGAGGTAAGATTTCTATATATGCTACACAAGAAACCACACAGATCAGCTCTTTCCTTTAATTGTTGCCTCACAGTTTAGTTTGCTGCATTCTGTTACAGTTTGTAAACAGACAGTTCATTCCAGAAACTGCATACAGTAATACAGACAAAGACCAAGTTGAGGAGTGGGCTGTGGAGGCTCAGGTATGCTCCACTACTGTATCACCACGGTGGCTTGAAACATATTTTTCAGCTCCCTGTATTTGAGTCTAATGTGCCTATCACTTGTGCCTGTGTTGAATAGATGGTGAATTCCCTCCAGCACCAGCCCTCTGCTCAGCTGGCTCCAGAACAAAACATTACTGTGAACCAAGTCACTCCTTCTCCTGCCGCCGACCCAGTGGTCAGAAAGCAGGCAGTGCAAGACCTCATGGCCCAGATGCAAGGGACATACAATTTCATGCAGGTCAGATGGCCCAACATACTGTGTACTGTAGTGTCATATGGTTCAGAGATGGACAGTGTTGATCATGTAGTGCTACTTCAGTGACTACCATCTACCAGGTTGCCAGGTGCACCACTAATACTTCCATACAGGAAATAGATTTGCCCGTTTGTGTTGCAGTAAAACACGTTTCTACTGGGCAGGGCTATCTTGGTTTATACTTATCTTTATGTAGTGACTCACACACAAGTGTATTCATCTGATCAATTAGATTTACTCTTATGTTGTTCCAATAGGATTCCATGTTGGAGTTTGATGGCCAGGCTCTGGATCCAGCCATCGTGTCTGCCCAGCCAATGAAGGCTGTGCAAACTGTTGAACTGCAGCAGATGGGCAGCACTCTACGTGAGTGACAGTTAAATTATTCTCAAGTCATATTGAGTAGGAATTGACTGAATTATCAGGAAATATCTGTATTGTTGATATTTGCCTTTTTTACTGCCACTGCCCCAAAATAGTTTAACAGTGGTCGTGGCAAAGATTTCTGTTGGGTCCCGTCAATTTTGCGGCCCTTATGTCTGGTACTAGGGCTGGGCGATAAAATGATATTTATCATGATAAAACTTTTTCTCGATAGAGATTTAAGACATGGTTGATATCAAAACTGCTGTTCATATTTTGACACAAAAAGCTAATCATGAGAATAGCACCACTTGAACCAGTCATGTGAGTGGAAAGGACTTGCAGCCATGTTTGTAAAGCCCCTGTCACACCATGACGAGTTAACCAGCGTATGGCGATTTATCAAAATTTCTCTAAAACGCTGGCATACGCAGAACAATCAATGTTACCTTGGGCGTATAGATAGCATATTCATAACGAGTTGGATGTATATGTAGCGTATTAGTAACTTGTATAGAACGTTTCGATAACTGCTAATACGCCATTATAGGTTAGCTGTAAGGGCCCTGTCACACCGTGACAATTTAACAAACATATGCTGACGCATCAAAATTCCTCTAAAATGCGGGCATACGCAGAACAATGATGTTATATGTACGTATACATAATGTATTGCTAACTTATATAGAACGTAATACCAGCAAATGCTACTGTACTGTCGGCATTCACAACTTGAAGCCCATTTATACCACTTCCCTTAAACGCAGCACATACGCCATTATATGGTAGCTGTATGTTAGAAACACGTTCAGTATAACCGGAAGACGTCAAATACGTCTACAAACGTCAATATGTGTTGGAGGTATGTTTGATATGTGTTGCACATAGTTTAAAAACATGTTTTGGATACGCTAGACATTATCTCCACGTATTTTGACATATGAGTAACATGAGTCAATGTATGCATAACGTACCTGCAAGATGTGGCTCGCATATGTGGACGTTTGAGCCATACGCTGACATACATCGTAAATTTTGTGCATGTTCAAAATTTTCCGGCTACCTCGCCTCCATCTACATGAGTCAAAATGCGTTGGAGATGAGTTCAATATAAGTTACACATACAGTGGGTATGGAAAGTATTCAGACCCCTTTAAGTTTTTCACTCTTTGTGTCATTGCAGCCATTTGCCAAAATCAAAAAAGTTCATTTTATTTCTCATTAATGTACACTCAGCACCTCATCTTGACAGAAAAAAAACAGAAATAAAATGTGTGATATTTCAGTTTTTCTTTTTTAATAAATTTGCAAAAATTTCTACATTTCTGTTTTTTTCTGTCAAGATGGGGTGCTGAGTGTACATTAATGAGAAATAAAATGAACTTTTTTGATTTTGGCAAATGGCTGCAATGACACAAAGAGTGAAAAATTTAAAGGGGTCTGAATACTTTCCGTACCCACTGTAGGTTCAAAGCACGTTACTCATATGTTAGAAATAAGTTTTGGGTACACTAGACATTATCTCAATGTATTTGGACGTATGAGTAACTTACAAGTAACGTGTATGAACGTGTGTCAATGATCGCATAACCTACCTACAACTTTTGGCCTGCTTATGCCAGTATATGAGCCATATGCTGGCACATGTCGGAAATTTTATGCATGCTTGAACCATACTACGACGTATATCAGCATGCTCTTATATGAAACTTACCAATAACTTATTCAATGAATGTCATCGTATTTGCTAAATTTTTCATACGTCGGCATATGCTTGTTAAATCGTCAAGGTGTGACAGGGGCTTTAGATGCTGAGTAGGCTAGCAGCAGGACACATGCTAGTATTTGTGCTTCTGCAGCTGTGCATATGACATCTCAGGAAAGCGAGTGAGATAAAAGATAAAATAATGATGGAAAACCCGAGGGACAGCATTACTGAAGGAGCCACAGCAATGGACACAGCCATTGTTGAAAAAAAACGGGGCAGAGGAGTTCAGTAAAGATATTTTGACTGTTTAAAGTTCAACAGGAAGCGGAGAAGCTGCGCTGCAAACTGTGTGAAAAGCATGTTCCCACAATGACTGTAGTAATACTGATGTGTTTTTTATTGTGTAAAGCATGGCCATCCTTTAGAGCACAATGTAAGACTTTACAGTCTTACATTGCTGCTGTTCCTCCTGAAACAACCACGGACCACAGGGTCCACTTTCTCCAGCTCCATGCCTTACAACAAAAACACTCAGTGAGACCACAAAGGTACAGACT
>VUQH01082311.1:0-10440 GCA_015106775.1 Etroplus canarensis | reverse complement strand
CTGTGGTGTTGAGAAAAGGGGAATCTTGCCTTTGTAGACCACTCGAAGTTTGCAGGGGTTGAACTGAAAGTCACAACAGGCGCAGATGTCAACAAACAGCTTTACGACGCTGTTAAATCCTCGGCGGATGAACCGAACTCTAATAAACCGCCATCAATTTAATTAATTTCAAGAAAAAAGTACTAATCTCTAAAAAAATTATTAGACATTTAAAAAAATAAAGCTTACAAGTTTTAAGAGTGTATATTTTTTATCTTGTACAAAACTTTTTTATAAATATTTTCATACACACATTTCCTCCACTTGTCCTCCAGTTTAACTGTAGTAACTATATGTCCTGCAGTCCTGTTGTAGCTACTACAAGACACTGCAGCAGGGTGGAACTATTCAAGTTCAACTTTTTGATACAAAAATATTTTTGTTGCAAGTTCATTTAATAACTGAATTTCATTCAGTAAATCCTTATGTTTTTTTTTTTATATTATATATATAATTATATAATATATTATATATATTATATTATATATTAATATTTTTTAACAAAATTAGCAGCATAAATGCTTCTGTATTTTTAGGTCATGTGATGCCCCAACTGCAACGCAGCTAAAGTGATGTGTGGCTCAAAATCAGACAAAAACAAACATGCACAAAAACAATGTACATGGAAGACAAATACTTGGTAATCATTTCCCTTTGAAGCATTACTCTCACAGTCACTGGATTTGATACATTTGTTTTTTTAGACCTGTCCTGTCTGGCAGCTCTAACAAGCAGAATCATCTTCTGAATGCCCCGTTGTGCCAGGAGGCGCTCAATAAACCAGAGCTGACAGGTAGGGGAAAGAAAAGAGAGAAAAAGAAGAGAAGAGAAGAAATGAGCACATCAGATCATCCACTACTGCATCTGTGACAAAGCATAGTTAAGAAGCAAACAGTAGCTGAAATTTTTTTAAAGTGGTATATGTGTAAAACAGTTTGTTCATTTTCACTTAAATCTGTACCAGCATGCATTTTACATGAACACGGTGTTAAATGTCTGTATGTAATGTGAACAGAGACAGTCCCAGTTAGAATGACCATCTGTTTTGTGCCCTCAGTTAATTTCAATCTTTTTGTGTCATTCACCTCACTGTTTTGGCTTTATTGCTTATGACTTTACTGTTACAAATACTTGATGTAGTGTCTGTGTTTATATCAACCCTACTTCTATTCAGAAAAAAAATTAATTTAGATAAATATAGAAATGAATAAATGAATGAGAAAGACACCCACTGTACACAACACACAATGAGAAAGTCAAATAAGTAGTAGTTTGGGATCGAGGTATTAACTTCTAGAGTTGTTTAAAGCTAAATCAGATGTAAAATAGTGTGAATTGTTAAGAATTACATTAATGATGATGAGCTATTGCTAAAAAAAACAGAAAAGTTGGACTCAGAAAAAATTTTCACACAGAAAAAATGTATAAAATGTGTATAGAATCTTCAAACCAAATCTACTTTGTTCACTTCTATATGAGCTCAACATGTTTGAAAAGACACAAATTCTGTTTCCATCCTGGCACTCAGATTTGTGCTTTACTGTGTCATCGCTATCTTTGTGTTTAAGATGTGTTTTCATTTCTTCTGAAATCTGGTAATTTGCTTTTCCCCAGATTGTTCTCCATGAAAACCATCCTCCAGTCTCTACATGTGAAGACTCAACCTACCAGAACTGCATTTCAGCCAGCAGGGTCCCAGACCAAACCTACTCCACTATCATAAAGACATGATAACACTTTTCAGTCATGAACCACTTTCCATTAATCTGAACATGTGAACTTTATCTCTGAATGAACATATGGATCATTTCTGCTATTAGAAAAGTGACTGCTATCAGGAGGCTGATGCTGCTGGTTTCATGCCTGAAGCAGTCAAATTATATCGAACCATTTCTATCAATTCAACCAAGGGTGGACTGAAACCTGGGAATTTGACTCCGTCTTAACCCAACTCCACGTGTTGTTGTTATTTATATGGTTAAATAAATTCACTCTAGTAAATATATAAAATTAAAAAGCTGGATGTTTTTTCTCTTGCTAGCAAATGAAATGCACTCAAAATGAGAGGAAGGGGCAGTGCAGTGAGAGTCTGTAACCATAACTGTACAAAAACTGTACAACAATGCAATTTAGCTTTTACTGCTTGTGTTAACATGATGCACATCAATCAAACACACTGTGAAATAAGTTTTTTAAAATTCCATTTACTAACATTTCTATAGATGCTTATTGATAACAAAAAAAAAAATATATAGGCCGCTTTATGTCACTTTTTGATTGATTTATCTTATCATGAGTGATTTATAACCCCTATGACATCACATTGCCTGAGGCAGCCCCGCCCACCTCCCCCATCGGCCACGCCCCCATTGCATCACACCGCCCAGGGCGCTCCCCCCACCCCACCCCACCCCGCTGTTTTTTTAATTTGAGATTATTGTTTTATTTCTAAATTAAAGCTAATTATTTTAAAGAAATTAAAGCTTAACAAGTAGCAACATATATTTTAGCATGTTTCATCGAAACAAAGTGGATATAAAGACCATTTTACCCTCCGCGACTCAGAAATGATGCACCGAACTCCCCTGGTGCCCATCTCGCCCTGCCGCCTCTCCATGCATGTTTGTCTACAGAGTTCTCACCCACCCATCCACAAACAGAACTCCGTAGACAAGCATGCATGGAGAGGTGACAGAGCGGGATGGGCATCAGGGGAGCAATGTGTCGGGAGTTTGGTGCATTTGGTGCATCGTTTCTGAGTCACGGTGGGTTAATGCTAATGTTGTCTACTCCATACCTCAGGTACATGGTAGCACCACCAACTACACCAGAGATGCGCCACCTCCTCTCTAATCTACTGCTGAAAAACGTTATTAGTTATTCAGTTGATGGCATCTTAACACTCTCAGAGGCTAACAGGTGAACATAAATCATGCAGAAGTTGGATTTTATTCTCATCATGACATACTGATGACTGTGCTGTTAAACAGTTAGCATCAGGTAAAGGTATTTTTCTTGCAACTTATTATGGCTTTGCTCAACAGATAACTGTTTGTTTTTCAAACTAGATTATTTTCCAATAATATTGCATCAGTTGCTACAGTTTCAGTTGAAAAGGACAGTTAAGCAGACAAGCAAAACAAACGGACAAACAAAAAGCATGACCAAAATGCCAAATTAAAGGCATGAAAAATGGTTTTTGACAGGTATTTCATATACAGCCTAAGGCAGAGCTACAATAGCCACATCAGTGGGAAACATGGCACACCTAAAAACAGTGTGATGTTTTGAATATTTTTCATTAAGCTTATTATTTTGACTTTTAAAAGTGTTTTCTGCAACACTTGTACAGTCTATCAGTTACACACTATAGTTCAGACATCTTTGTCAGCAACAAAGCATTATTTTTTTTTCCTTTGTTTGCACTGTCCTCTGTGTTTCTTAGTTATGTAGCACCATGGTCCTAGAGGAACATTATTTCATTTCATGCAGTACCTGAACATGCTTGAAATGACAGTAAATGACCACATGACTGGTCTTCACTTTACTTGACTTGAATTTTTTGTAAAGAGGATGTGAAACAGAATGTGTATCTGGTAACTGCCAGTGATGGAAGTGAGTGTTATTGTAGCTCCTTAAATTATTGTTTGCATGTTCCCTACTGTTGAGCTCACTGATTCAAAAAGAATGAAGAGCTGGTTGGAACAAAATCATGTAAACTACTGAGTGGATATTAGTCCCAACCATAGGATCGTGGAATTGTTCATCCTCTTATTTATCTTCTAAATGTTCAGACACAAACATAATGAGTTTCATGAAAAAAATGACTAATCTGCTTTTTTTTATTAAGAGAATCTTGAGAATTGGCAGTATATTCTTTATTCTGTACAAAACATTTTTATAAATGTTTTCATACACACAATTCCTGCTGCAGTAATTACATGTCCTGTAATCTTGTTGTAGCTACTACAAGAGACTGCAACTGGGTGGAATTATTCAAGGTCGAGTTTCTGATATAAAAATATTTTTGTTGCAAGTTTATTAGATACAATGTGTTGTACAATGTGTCATGTGTTGTTTTTTCTTCAACTGTATTGGATCATCAAATGTTTTTCTTTTTCTGCTGCTGTTCTGTCTGGTTACCATCATTTTACCCATCTTAATTTAAGTTGGAGAGTGAGAGGACCCAAATGCAGATGATGGAGGCTGATCAGTACATCAGTTTATTTTTTTAAAGACATTAGCTTTCGACTGACTTTAAGACCATCCAACTCCAGGAATAGCTTTGAAACACCTCAAATAGTTTTTCAATGGCTCTGGGTTGCTGAGGTTAAAATTCTCTAATAGGTCCAATTTTAAGAGACAGAATCTGTCCAGGTCTTTCAGGACTTCTGATTCCTCAGTCATGATATTTGCTCTGGCTGGATCAGACATTGTGGTAGTAAGTATTTAGTAAGTAGTCCAAAATCTATGTAAGAGTCTTAAGTCATCATATTTAAAAACAAGAGGAACACAAAGCACATCATGTGTGTGATTGTGTTTATTTATGCCTACCAAAGTGTTCTTTGAAGAGATCCTCCTCCTTTTCTCTAAGATACACCAAGTGTCTTCCAGTCTCATTTTGCCTAAACTATTCTCATAGAAACCTGAAAGGTTCTCGTTTCCTGGAAAATAAATATGCTGGCTATAATAGGGAAGCAAGTTGAGAGCACAAACTTCTGCCAAGACGATAGTGTCTCCCCCATGATACCAGCGGGGGTGGTGGTGTAATGGTTAAGGTGCCAAGCTCATGACCCCACCCTGTCAAGACCCTTGGGCAAGGTCCTAACCGTAAGTGTGCTTCTGTCCAACCAGCAGTTGAAATAGATACCACTAAATACTGGGAAGATAACCTGCGATGGACTAGCGTTCCATCCAGGAGGAGTTTCACTCCTAAGTCACTTCACGCCACAGAAACCCGGGCTTACTGATGAGCCAGTAAGTCTCAGGTGTAAAAACTACCATGATACCATGACAACCTACTCCCAGCTTGGCACAGTAATATCATTGTCGGTTGAAAAATTATTGAAGAAAAACAAATTATAAATAATGGTGGTTTTCCTCTGGATCTAGCTCCATAATAATGAGGGTATGAAAATGTGTTGGCACTGTAATGAATCAGCAGAGTGTCAACTACAATTTGATGTCAGTTGCGAGTCTGAAATATTATTTGATAACTCTCAGTAAGCAATTTGTTTTGAACACTATATATTTTAATCATTCTAGAGACTGAAATGTGGAATGTTACATTTGTGTCCTGAACAACCATTGTATGGCAGGCCATATGGAGATGATGTACTGTAATTTTATATGCAGACATCATAGCAATTACTTATGGACCTGGAGCCATTTTTTTTAATCGCCCCTAGCCCACAATGATAAAAAATAGATATGGATCAAATAAAGTGGCTGTTGAGTGTATATACTAAGAAAACCATATTTGCTTGATTTTTATATCAAACAAATCTGATTTTAAAGTTCCATGGTATTTTTGAAGTTCCTATGGGGTGCTGCATTTGTAGAATGAAGAATGTGGAAATCCAGCCCAACTCAGCTTGATAATAACTTTATTTGCACAGTGCTTTAGGTGGGGTTTTTTTGGTTGGAAAAGAGATTATTCTGTTTGGCCTGATGAAACTGCAGAAATGCCAGCAACTGTAATAACAACTATAGTTTAATCAGTGGAGAAATTTTTAATAAATAAACACAAAAAAGAAAAAAATAAAGCAGAGAGGAGGAGTGTAGATCTCAGTGTATGATGTGTTTGAAGGAAGGACCACATAAGAGAAGTGAGAAGTTCCTGGTTTGCAAGAAGGAAGAGATGCAGCATTAACCTGTCAGAGCCTCGATATGAACCTCTGTCACATTTTGGTCTGTTTCATCAGGTGGCTCACCTCACTCCTGTAGTTTGTCTCATCTCCACTGCTGATGAGACCCACCATGGTTGTGTTGTCCACAAACTTTATGAAGAAGTTGGATCTGTGCGTCGGTGTGCAGTCGTAGGTCAGCAGGGTGAAGAGGAGGGGGCTCAGCACACATCCTTGGCGGGCCCCCATGTTCAGAATGATGGTGCTGGATGAGTCGCTGCTTACCCGTACTGCCTGTGGTCTCCGTGTCAGAAAGTCCATCAACCAGTTGCACGGTGAGGTGTTGATCCCTAGCTAGCCTAGTTTCCGGATGAGCTGTTGGGGGATGATAGTGTTGAATGCTGAGCTAAAGTGTATGAACAGCATACTAACATGTGAGTCTTTAGTGTCCAGGTGTGTGAGGGCTGAGTGGAGGGCAACAGAGATGGCATCGTCGATTGACCGGTTAAGCTGGTATGCAAACTGAAAGGGTTCTAGGGAGGGGGAAGGGAAGACTAGATGTGCTGCATGACTAGCTGCTCGAAGCACTTCATCAGGATGGGGGTGCGTGCTAACGTTTCTGTCATTTTGATGAGATGTAATAAAGAGTGCAGGCAAGGTGGAGTTGGTAGAGATTAGTGCCAGGAGTGTTTGGTGCTGGTAATAGTGACAGGCTGGAGCAACTACTAAATGAGCAGTGCTGTGTGTCAGTTTTCATTGTTTCTAGTGGGTTTATTGTTTGTTTTGTAATGTGATTGGGTCCATCAGATGCAACAGCTATGCCTTACCTAGGTTGTCTGGACCACCTTATTCTTTTAATTTTTTTCTTTCTTTTTTTGCCCCTTTGTGAGTGGACTTTGTGAAGTGCAGGAGCCCCTCTGGTATGACCAACTTTTTGTCCTGTCGCTGCAAAATTCTGGTATGGCACTGTGGACCCTTCAGTAGCCTTTCCTATGGAGATTAATCAAGGGAATCCCACTGTGAGGCACCTAAATCAGGCTTCTAAGCCAAGAAAATAGGTTAGATGTGGCGGGATTCACCAGCACCTGAAAAGACTGGGATTCCCAGTTCCAGCTATCCTTCTTGCTAACATCCAGTCCATCCTTAGCAAGATCATTGAGCTTCAGGCAAATGTGAAGTTTCTGGTGGAATGAAAAATGCTTGCCTCCACTGAAACCTGGCTGAAGAATCACTATCAGCAGTCTGACTTGGAGATCGAGGAATCTGGAGGTCCTTATCGTCTGGACAGAGACTCTGGGGTGACGGGTAAATCTCTTGGTGGCGGTGGCTGTCTTTATGTAAATAAAAACTGGTGTAACGTGGTGATCGTGAGGGCATCGCTTTGCACACCCAATGTCGCGCTTTTATCTGTATCCCTGAGACCTTTTAATTTGCCCCGGGAATTCCCACAGCTATTTTTTACACTTGTGTCTTTTCCCCCTAAGGCTAATGCTAATATAGCAACTCAGTCTATTGTCCAGAGGATCACACCTGGTGCACCAATCTTTATAAGGGGAGATTTGAATCACTGCAAGCCAGGGAAGGCCCTGACTAACTTTTATCAATATGTGACCTGTGTGACTTGCTTTACCAAATGTTTGGACCTTTGTTACAGGTCCATAAGAGAGGCATACAGGTCATTAACAAAAAAACCTGAACGTCTTTTGGTTTCGGTTTTGTCAAAGAAGAATATTCAGTGTCCCCAGAATTGTCATGACTGCACTGACTGGAATATATTTAAAGACACCTGTGGTGCAAATATTGATGAACCTATGGAAACTGTTTCTGCTTACGTTATCTTTTGTGTAGATTCAGTGATCCCCTGGAAATGGATTCTTATTTATCCCAATAATAAGCCATGGGTTTCTAAATCAGTGAGAAATGTCATTAACCAATATTTGTTTTTTTCAAGATGATATGACTCAATATTCAGTATTGAACAAACTAGTAAGGCAAGAAATTAAACTGGCTAAACTCAGGTACAAGGACGAGGTGGAATGCCTGCTGAGCACTGGGAATGCTCACCCTGCTTGGAGTGGTGTCAAATCAATGCTGGGAGTCCACTCCAAGAATTGTTCAATCTCCTTTCAGGGCAAGTTAACAATGAAATAGTTAAGCGTGCACATCAGTAATACTTGGGGACTATCACTGACAACAAACGGCCGTTTGAACATCATGCTGATGCAGTGTGTGAAAAGCTCCCCAGCGGCTGCATTTCCTTCGTAAACTGTGATATTTTAATGTTGACTGTACTTTTATGAAAACGTTTTACTCAAGTTTTATGGAATCTCTTCTTACCTTTACTTTTTATTAATTGGCATGGCCTTCTTAACATCAAAACAGACTTAGGGTGTTGTGAAGGTGTGTTGCAAAGTGGTGGGCACCTCTTTAAATGAACTATCAACATTTTACAACTTAAGGGTTCTTAACAAGGCTAAGTTTATTCCTGCTGAATCATCTCACCCTTTGGAAAAGGAGTCTGAACTTCTTCCATCTGGCCATAGGTACAAACTGCCACATTGCCGGACCAATAGACTACTAGACTAATAGAATACTCCTTTGTCACTGCTGCTATTAAGGCTCTAAATGATGGACTGTAGTGTTGTGGTTTTTCTTGTTTGTGTCTGTTTTGAGTGTCCCTTGGGGATAATAAAGTTCACCTTAATCTTGACCTGCTTTGTGCTAGATAGGATAGCAGGATAGCAGCAGGCCTTAGAGGAAGGGTTTACAAGACGGTAGTGATGTCAAGGGTTGTCATGGTGTGAGAAATGTGAACCGCTATGCAGAACTCGAGGACTGAAGGATAAACTCAAAAGGGCTTTATTTAGCCAAACACGCAACATAAAGTCCAGAGGGCATAACAGGTTGTGTTAACAGGAAAACAGGGAGGCGAGAGGATGACAACCGGGGAACGAAACGGGATGACGCGATGACGACTGACCAGGAAGAGAGGACTTAAATAGACGGAGACAGATCAATGAACAGGCGACAGGTGGGAAGAGAACACAGCCGGAGACAATCAAGGCAGGAAGGAAAACAGGGTCCAGACGGACTACCAAAATAAGATGGGACCTGACCCAGACAGAGACGAAGACCACTAGGGAGACAGAGCAGGCAGGGGACAGAAGGAGGGAAAACAGGCTCCAAAAATAACCTGAAGGGGCGAACCATGACAAATAAGACCTTTCATGATATATGATCTGGAGAAGATGGCACTGACAAAAAGACAGGGAGTTGAACTGGAGGTGACCAGGATGGACAGGATTAGAAATGAGTACATCAGAGGGACAGTTCAGGTTGAGAATTTTAGAGATGAAGTCAGTGAGGCAAGACTGAGATGGTTTGGACATGTTCAGAAAAAGGACAGTGGATATATTGGACAAAAGATGTTGAAGATGGAGCTGCCAGGCAAAAGTAAAAGATGAAGACTACAGAGAAGGTTTGTGAATGTAGTCGATAGATTTGATGATTTTGGGATGAAGTAGGAAGTTTTTTGTTTGCAAATTCAAATGTAAAGTAAAAATGTATTGACTTAAACTGAAATTATTTGAAGGTTTGTGGTCAATTAAAGTGAATAATTTTCTGCGTTCAATTAAATGTACAATAATGTTTTTCACAAGATATTGTAAGGACAGTTTTTGATCCTTTTAACAGCAGTGGAGAATGGAAACAGTGTTTTTTTTCAGTGCATCACAGAGCTGAAAAAGTCTGAAACAGGACGGTACAGGTGTCATTTGACCAGTACATGGCGTGTACATCTGGACCAGGAGTTTTAAATTGATGTTACAGGAGGTGAGTTTCTACCGAAGTCCTAAAGCACAGTACCTGTGGGAGGAAGCATCAAAACCATGACGTGGTTTCAGTTCTTCCTCCTTGGTTATGTTAATACTGTTGATGCTGCAGCCTGAGTGTTGGTGTTGAATATGTGCATCTGTTTATCGCCACAGTTTACATCTTCTCATGGTAAAGCACCAAAATCAAAAAGAAAAAGATCTAACAAAAGGGTTTTGAGTGTGACTTGTATTTATGGTCTTTAGCAGGCTGCCAAAGTCTCCAGACCTGAATTCAGCAGAACATGGTCAAGATGTAGTAGAAACAGAGGTTACCAGAAGTGGTGTTCTGCTGGGTTTCAGACAAACTCTGCAGAAATTATGTAATTCCATCTGGGTCAACATGGAGCTGGTACTTAAAGGAAAGCTTCAATCAGCTAGTGGAATTCAGGCAAACAAAGAAGGCAAGGGGAGGACCACCACAGTTTTTATCCGGTGTTGCTTTTATAATGTTCATGAGGGTATATCCTCATGTAAAGATTAAGATTTCTGAATTGTTTCTCTCAATATTTTGCAGAGTAAATACAAAATAGACATTAGGTGGGTTTACAGTTGAAGAAGGTGTTCTGTTTATTGTAGCTTTGAAAAGAACAAAAGGTTGAAGTTACAGGAAATGATTTAAATAGAAATGTAAAATGGGCCTTCAGTTTTGATTCTGCACTAGAAATAAACTGAGAGCAAAGGTG
>VUQH01082310.1:0-13790 GCA_015106775.1 Etroplus canarensis | reverse complement strand
CCTTCCTTCTCTCCATCATATCAGCAGCTCTCTCCCTTTACTAGTCATAGTCCCTACATTTAAAGTCCCTACTCTCACCTCCACCCTCCTACTCTTCCTTCTCTCTCTCTGCCTCCTAACACGCTTTCCCCCTCTCCCCCTCCTTGGTCTTCGGCCAACAGTAGTTTCCACCGGCACCCTGTTGGCTAACGGCACCGGAGGCGGTCGTTGTTAACCCGGGCCGTGACAGATCCGGTATGGAAGTCGTGTTATGAATCCGCATATTTGATTTGGCAAAGTTTTTACGCCGGATGCCCTTCCTGATGCAATCCTCCCCATTTACCCGGGCTTGAGACTGGCACTAGGAGTACACTGGCTTGTGGGCCCCTGTGGCTGGGTTTTTATTAATCATTCTATTTCTCATATTTATATTTCTTTTATCTACTATTTTACAGGTTTAACTTTGAGTGGTTATGTGCCACTGCACAGATTCTAATTCTGATTCTGAAAAATACACTTAGACTCAAGTGAATACAATTTCAAGGTCAAAGCACACAGCAAAATTTTACACAAGTATCCAGTGGAAACATTAAGATGAATTCTGCTGACATTCACATCTAAAAGGTCGGAGACCAACTTTATTGTCTCTGACCTTTTATTACATTCATTATTCAACATCATAACTGGGTAACAAAAGGACAGCTTATAGACCATATTTCACATTTGGCCAAATACTGAAATGGTAATATCAATGTTTGGTTTTTATCATAAAACTGAGGTGATTGTATAAAGCTGTGTTGAAGATAAGTGTGAAGCACATGCTCTGAGTCCAATCATAAAGGGGTAAACTGAAACTTTCTGTTGAGTGGAGGGATGAGAATTGTACCTTTCTGTCTAAGATAGATATGAGTGAGCATTTCTCCCTAATGTTACATTCTATATTTAAGCAAATACATAAGTATATGTCATGTTTTTGGCCAGCAATGTAGGTACAGTACATGAAAACAGCAAAGACCTGGCCACCAGAGGAGACACTTTTCAAATGAATGGTCAGTGCATAAACTCAGCTTTTGTTTTGTACATATAAAGCCATCATAATTGCAATGAAATCATGTTTATTTATGATCTTACCCGCTCTTTGAGTTTCTTTATCTCAAGGGGAGTAAGGCAGTCAGCTTTAGCAATGAGAGGAACCACATTAACTTTATCCTGCAGGGCCTTCATGAACTCTATATCAATAGGACGGAGCCTACGGATGAATGTGAACTTCAGTGAGCAATTTGCATTTTATCACATACATGTGCACAAGCACCGTGTGTATAATACAGATATTGAATGTGTATTACCCATGTCCAAAAGGTGGTATGAAGTAGAGGCAGCAGTGCACTCTGTTGTCTTGGATGTTTTTTCTGTTGAGTCCGCTTTCGTCTCTGAAGTATTGCTCAAATTGCTGGTCGATGTAGTCTGTCACAGGTCTCCAGCTAAAAAAAAAAAAACACCAAAAAAAAGCACATGCGTATATTCATGCATTTTATTAAAAATCATATTCAGAATATTTTATTAATCCCAGGCAGGAAAAACTTTATTAATCCCAATTCACCCCATTGAGCAGTCGGTAACAGGGGTAACTCGTGCCCACTATTATTGTTTTGTATCAAACTGGCAAAATCGAGTTGTTGTCTCAGTTGTGAGTGTGAGGCCAATGCTACTTTGTGCCATTCTTTTCTTAGTTTGCTTTAAGTCTCAGTAAAGCTAAAATAAATATACACTGATTGAGCATGCAGGCCTGGGTAAAATAACTTCTGGTATTTTTTCAGCATTTATTTGTCATCGTTTTCACTTTGGGAAATAATTACACAGTGGGCCCAGTGTTCAGAATCATTTATTTAGACATAGTAACTTTATTTGTTAACATATCAAAAATGTGAAGGTAATGTGTCCCGTTTCTTGTTGCTGTCAATTTGGATCTCTATCCTGGCAAACATGAAGCAGGAGATCCCAAACATTTTTATAGTAGGGGGATTGGTAATTCACCAAGTATGTGGAAAATAGAGGGGGAATGTAATGGTTTTCTACAAATAGTCTTTTAAACATCATCAGCAAACCTTTGTGGTAGTGGTTTTCTGGTAAAAAGTTTAACATTTTCATGTAAGGCAGTCACTACAGTGGACAGCTAATCAAAGGCCATTTTCTTTAATATGTGTGTGTATTGTTGCTGTAGTGACATCTCAGTGGCTAAAAATCTTGACTGAAGACGTCATAATGAAGCATGTGTTTTAACTATTACTCGAGTGGTGCATGAGGAGGTTGATGTGCTGGCTAGCTGCTCAATAGCTATGGGCCTAGCCTTAACATTTGTTTAGTTGATTATTGAGTTTCTTAACGTTCTTTAGTTTATTTTTGTTTGCCACATAAAACATCCTGAATTGCCTTGTAAACACTGTAAATTAATTAGATATCCGGTGAAGAAAATTCCTGCCTCCAAGTGTGCTCCATCACGCCTCCAGCCCTCTTACACAGTCATACAACTTCTGGCCAATAATTTTTATCACCATTGTGCTCAAAGTCAGATGCTATGTCTAACTGTGACAATAATGAGCCAGAAAGGTGGTCTGCTTAGCTTAGCATGATGGCTAGAACCAGCGGAAAGCAGCTAGCTTGTCTCTGTCCAAGCCAGCTTTACACCTGTCAGCACTTTTAAGAGTTTTTTAATCCCTAACCTGTTTGATTTGGTTCATTTGGAGCTGGGGGTCAGGCAAATGAGGCCCAAACAATGACCTCATGAAAAGAGACACTAGTGCAAGTCACTTCGAAAACACTGTAAAGAAGGATCCTGTGCACATTTTCCAATTTCACTTCAGTTGACCTTATTTTATGATTTCACCAGCTCAAATAACAGAGAATAATACTGGAAACAATAGTCAGTATATGTAAGAATACCCAGGATAAAATTATTCATGACAGCAGGTTATTTTCTGAAATCCTTCTGCAATCTATTTTTTTTTAAATTTAAATGTAATGTGCAAACTATGCCAGAAAGTCCTTTTTCATCTAATTTAAACTGCTACAAGGGAAACAGAGAAGGGAGAACTATTAAGAAAGACATAACAATACCACAAAAGGGAAAATGAGAGCACAAATATTAAGCAATGAAAGTCCTAAAATTAGTGAAGGTCTTGAATATTTAAGCAAGATAATGCTGAACTGGACACTGCAGTTTTTATAAGAGTTTGATATGGTAGTAAAAGAGTCAAGTCCAGGTGCTGGCCAGTCCAGACCTTTCACCAACTGAAGACATTTGGTGCATCATGAAATGCAAAATGCCACAAAGAAGACCCAGGACTGTTGCAAAGAATGGGACAACATTCCTCTCCCAAAGGTCCAGCAGCTGGTCTCCTCAGTTTCCAGATGTTTATGGACGGTTGTTAAAAGAAGAGGGGACGCTACACAGTGGGAAACATGGTCCTGTCCAACTTTTTGGAGACGTGTTCTTGCCATCAAATTCAAGATGAGCTAGCATTTTTCATGAAATTGTAAAATGTCTCACTTTCAACATTTGATTTGTTTTCTATGTTCTTTTAAAAATAAATTAAAAAAAAAATAATAATAATACATATACATATATATATATATATATATATATATATATATATATATATATATATATATATATATATATATATTCTAACAGGGTTCAAAGTTTATACGACCACTGTACCTTCATGAAAAAAAATTTGCCTCTTCTGTTTTTTTCTTCACAAATTGCACTCTGCACCCAAACATAGTCAGAGAAGCTTAAGTGCTGAAACACATTATGAGCATGACAGGCCAGTCAAACAGCAGAGCAGCCCATATATGTGGGTGAGTTGAAAAGGTAGGCTCAGATGAGCGATATGTAAAGAAAAAAAATCTGTTTTAATTAGAGCAACAGAAAGCTTCCTCCATCTGAGGTTATTTGCCATGCAAGCAGATTTTGCTGAAACAGGGCACAAACTGAATGCTTACCACTCCGTGTTATTGACAGCATCTCCAAAACCTGGGGTGTCCACAATTGTGAGTTTCAACTTCACCCCCTTCTCCTCAATGTCCACTGTGTGCTTTGTGATCTCCACTGTCTGATTGATGCGCTCTTTAGGGCAAAAATGAGGAACGGACAACGTTATTAAACCTTCTGTCTCAGGGACAGGTGTCTATGGTCTTTGATGAAAGAATCAAAAACAACTGTATGAAGATGTCAGATCAGTAAGTCACTCACCTTCAGCATTGAGCAGCTTTCTGTCTTTATGCAGATCAGTGAGGAAGAGGCTGTTCACCAGAGTGGATTTGCCCAGTCCAGACTCACCTGTAGGAATGAGTAATTCATTATTTTAGTAGGTTCACAGCCGCTTCGAAACTCTTTTCTTCATGGTAAAAGCATGATGATAAGCAGTAAGAGGACAACTGGTTTGTGCTTATTACAGTGCCAACCAGTGGTCAAGTGATACAATATTTTTTTTTCAAAGTGGGGCTTGATTCATACACCAAGTTTGGTATCAGTACACTTAAGTTCCTGTTGAGCAGTTTCGCCTTCAGTTTAGGTAAGCTGTAACAAATGATCCGAAAATTTTAAACATGTGATAACTTTGTGAGGCTTGGAATAAGATTATATGTGCCACAGAAGATGCCTCCTTAAAATGATATCCTGACTCCATGATAAATCAAATCAAAGAATTGCTGGGATAAGACCTAACTTTCTGTTTTTCTAGTTTTGCCACTGATTTCTTTCCCTGTATTTCAACTGGTATACACCAAGCACTGACCTCCAGGGCTAAAAAATGAAGCCGAAACAGAAGTGCCAAAAAATCAATCCCCACAGTCTCCCACGTTAACATGCCCAAAGTCAGGGATAAAAACTCCAAACCCCAAAGCTTTTCTTCTCAAGGCAGTATCTTATTTGCCACTGCACAAGCATGATGGATACAAATCATCACTTCTATGCAGGGGCATTAACTTTTTATATGGGCGGCATGGGGGCTGCTTCTCTCTCAGAATCAGAATCAGAAAGCTGTATTAATCCCAGGGAGGAAACTGCATTTTGTTACAGATGCCCAGGTCGATAAAAATAGATACAAATTTGAAAGACTGTAAACATGTATGTCTAAACTGCAACATCTAACATAACTCCAAACACTATATACAATACAAACGTACAAATGTGTCACTAAAAGGCAGCAGTTACAGAGTGTGATGTCACAGGTAGGAATGATTTCCTGTGGCGTTCTGTGGAGCATGGTGGTGGAATGAGTCTGCTGCTGAACGTGCTCCTATATCTGTCCAGCACATCATGGAGAGGCTGTGAAGGACTGTCCAATATTGTCTTTAACTTGGACAGCGTCCTCGTCTCTGACACCACTGTCAGAGTCCAGCCCCACACCCACGACATTACTGGCCTTGCGGATCAGTTTGTTAAGTCTGTTGGTGTCTCGTACAAAGTCTGTATTCCAACAATGAGCTGACACACATAGTTGGAAATCTAATTTCAGCAGGCTGAGGCACGCTTTTAGAAATTTGATTTGATTCGAATATCAAATTTTGCTCTTTAACTATATGTGCCACAACTAGGAAACAGGACGGAAGTCTGAGTGTAAAGCCTTCAATATTCCACTGACATTATTTATGTTCATTCAAGAAATATAGTCATTAAGAGCCAACTCAATCCAGCTGTCATTATAAAGCGTTCTTAGCTGACACAACTTGAGCAAAAAAGAAATTCATTTATTCTTCAGCATCCTTCAAACTGCAGGAACTGGCTCTTAGCAGTTTGTCTCTAAATTGTGACTCATCTTGTTCCTTGAAATGGCCATACAGATTCAAACAGAGACAGGCTTTTTCACAGGACACAGGAAATTTGCAAAAGCTGAGATGCTGCGGAGGTGTGATGGGAGAGCTGCTTCGAAACAAGGACATCCTGTCTTGGTTTGAGACAGCACGCCAAAGTTGTGTGCTGGAAAAGCGATGCTGTATATGTGAACATCCTTTTATTAGCCTCTTACCTGCCACCATGAGGGTGAAGTCAAAGCCTTTTTTCACAGACTTCCTGTGCACCTGATTAGGCAGCGTCGCAAAACCAACATACTCTTTTTCCTAGAAACAACCACACAGACAGAAAACAGGTCAGTCTGCTGCAGTTTATCCTGTACTGTACAGTTAGGTCAATAAGTTTTACAATAACCACACATTTTTTTGTAATTGAGAGGTTTACCAAAAGTAATGCATTAACTGTTTAAAAATTACGACCATTTTTATACATAGTACTCAGTTTTTAGAGGGTTAGTGAGGTCTGTTGCCTCATTAATCCATGACAAATTAGGCAAATGAAAGCTCAGGAGATAAACTGTTGAACGTGCATTTGGTAACTGTACTGAAACTCTCAATATGAAGTCCATTGAGATGTTGATGCAAGTGAAGCCATTCGTAGGCTGATAACCACAGTAAATGGTAAACGGACTGGTGCTTATATAGAGCTTTTCTCGAAACCTAGCACCCAAAGCACTTTTTACTACAAGTGTTATTCATCTTCACGTACACTCACACACCCATTCACACACACATTCATACAGCACTTTATTCTATACCTTTAAGTGCATTTAACTATCACATGCACATTCACACTCTGATGGATGCATTGGGAGCAAGTTGGTGTTCAGTGTCTTGCCCAAGGATGCTTTGGCATATAGACTGGAGATGCCAGAGACGCAATTGCTGAGTTTCCTGTTGGAAGATGACCCACTCTACCTCCTGGGCCACAGCAGCCTGATGTTCCATAAGCCGACCAGAGACACTTTAGAAGTGACTAAATCCTTAAAAATAAGGAATGATCTGGCCTGCACAGCAACTCTAAAAGGCCCGGAAAACATAATTCTTTCCTTGGTTAAGCAGAACATTTGGCCAAGTCAGGGACACTATCAAGGAGGTAAGTGTGTAATTATTGCTGCAAAGGGGGCACTATGTATATGTATAAAAATTACTTTCATTCATAAGTAATTAATGGAATACTTCTGTTAAACTCAATAAATTCCAGCTGAATGTCTGATTGATTCAAATCCAATCTGGTGGTGTACAGATGCAAAAATGACTACATTTGATTATTATTTATGGACCTAACTGTACATCAGGAACCCCACACTGGGTGATATAATAGCTGTGTTAGTGGAACATTCCCATGATTCCTTTCATGCTTTACTGAAAACTGTGGCAGAGAGAGCATGCCCTGAGGTTCTCCAAGTATTCATAATACAGTATGGCAGGCATTCCACAACGCGACGGGGTGGGGCGAGTGTACAGGGAGTGTAGAGGCATGTGTGTTTCTGGCAACATGGAAAAATGAGGATGACGCTTTTAAAAAAACTAGAAAGAGACAGATGGAGTGTGATATGAACTAAGGAGGCAGGTCAAATACAAGTCCAACCCCTCCCACAACGCATTAGATTTTCCCCAAACATTTCCACTTGAGACTAGAGTAAGCTTTTAATACTAAATCTAATGCAGAGTGCATTAGCGCCGCTACTTAGGAGAGCCACGTCTGAAGGTAGGGAGTGTGTGTGTTTGCTGCGTTGCTTCCATATTGACAGTTTGTCTGTGGATGTGTTTGCAAGTCACACCCACACACAGATCACAAAAATACAGAGATGCAGACTGCTGCGTTTGTGTCGGCTGCTCTGACTCAGACTCAACATGGCACCACAAGAGAAAACTGTGAAGCAGGATGGAGGCAAAAAAATCAAATTATAAAACCACTCGTGGGATTTTGCGGATACTGTACGTATCTGAAAATAAAGAGTGAGGAGCGGCTGCTGTGTGTAAGACCTGCCAGAATATCTGTTTGTGAAAATAGTGCATTCCCTCCACTGCCCCTGGTTTTCCCTGAACATCTACAGATAAGAAGTCATGATTTTGAGCAGCAAGTTTTACACATATTTCTGGTCTTTTTTCTGATCTTATTAAGTGTCAAGGTTGAAAAAAAACATGTTCAGAAACATGTTACGGTGCTGAATTCATTTTCATACTATTAAAACTTGATTTATTCTTTATTGATTTGGAACCTTTTCAGCTTCTTTTTCTATTATTGTTTGATTCTATCTCCTCCAGCAAGATGATTAGCTGCTTGTCTCTGTTTAATACATATTCTGCTTATTTCCAGCTTCTATATTTTTATTACTGGACTTAGCTTTGCTTCAGTCACAGCTCACAATAATTCTTATTGATCTTATACTGGGCCTTGGTACAGCCCCTCTGTTCATCCTCAGCCTGAAACACTCTGTTTTAGCTCACTGCCACCTCCCTTTAAACCAAATTTCTTTTCATTTGGCTGCCTGTTGGAAACAGAAGTCTCACATAGGTGTGAAAAAGGAAACCCCACCCACCTGCTGCAGGCATGCAGACATGGTCAAGACGACCTGCTGAAGTTCAAACTGAGCATCAGAATGGTTTGAAAGAAAGGTGATTTCAGTGACTTTGAACATGGCATGGTTGTTGGTGCCAGTTGGGCTGATCTGAGTAATTCAGAAACTGCTGATCTATTGGGATTTTCCCACAAAATTTCTAGGGCTTACATGGAATGGTTCGAGAATGTCTGACTGCTTTGAGTTGCAGTAGAGTATTGAAAAAACAGGCTTATCTCAATTTCTGCTGCAAAAATCAGAAGGTAAGCTTAGAATTTGGCTTAAACCACATGAAAGCATGGAACCATCCTGCCTTATGTCAAAGGTTCAGGATGGTGGTGTTGATGTGTTGGTGTGGGAGATATTTTCTTGGCACACTCTGGGCCCCTTAGTACCAGTCGAGCACTGTTTAAATGACACAGCCTACCTGAGTATTGTTTCTGACCATATCTATCCTTTTATGACCACAGTGTGCCCATCTTCACATGGCTATTTCCAACAGGATAATGGCAATGGCATAGCTCAAATCATATCAAACTGGTTTCTTCAACATGACAGTGAGTTCTCTACACTCACATGGTCTCTGTGGTGACCAGATCTCAATCCAATAGAGCACCTTGGGGACGTGGTGGAAAGAGAGCATGATGCTTTCATCTGTCAGGAAAGCTCACAGCATCCTGTTAAATCTGTGCCATGAAGAATTGAGGCAGTTCTGAAGGCAAAAGGGGGTCTAACCCTGTACTAGTGAGGTGTACCTAATAAAATCCTATTTTACTGTAGGAGTAGAAAGTGACAGCTTTAATGTCAGCCCAAAACTGAACAGAGAG
The DNA here is from genome assembly GCA_015106775.1 of Etroplus canarensis. Taxonomy (NCBI): domain Eukaryota; kingdom Metazoa; phylum Chordata; class Actinopteri; order Cichliformes; family Cichlidae; genus Etroplus; species Etroplus canarensis. Next base: position 4,564 of record VUQH01082310.1, on the reverse strand, counting down.
AGCTTAAATAATTAGTTAAGTAAAAGAGTAGCCAGTCAATTGATTGCTATAGATTGCATTCTCTTTGCTTTTTCTCTGTTCCACACCACTGTAAACTTTGGATTTTTAAGGTTTGAAACTCCCTGAGAAAGAAAAATGACATGAGAACATGGGATATACTGTGGAACTATCACTGTTTTCTTTATGAGTTTTTATTGGAAACACTGGCAGCTCTGCTTTCATGGTGGGATGAAGCTTCCAACTGTCACGCAGTTGATTTTGTCAGCAGCCCAAAACTCGCTTCAAGGAAAGTTGTGCTTCCAGATGTGTGCAGATGTTACAAACGTTAGGAAACAGATGAGTGGGTGAGTATGAAGAGGACTGTCATGCATGGATGGTTAAGTTCAAAACTGAGGTTTCTGTAAATACTGAATGAAGAGCATGGACACCGTTGTAACATGCAGAGCCAGTTATTAAAATGTGTCACTGGTATCAAGACACAGGGTCAAACCAAACCAGTGCAGGAGCCCCGCGGCGTGGGGCTTTTATTTTGTAAGGATAATGTTCTCTCTCTCTCTCTCTCTCTCTCTCGCTCTCTCTCACACACACACACACACACATCTTTGTCTACCTGGTTCCTCTTACCTCTCCATCATCTGTCATGACATCAGATTCCAGGAGGATGACAGCCGGGAGGAGAAAATCCACACGAAATAAAAGCATTAAACAGATGATTCATTCAGCAGGCAGCTGCCACCCGCCTCCCTGCAGCAGCTTACCTGTCCGGGGGGCCCGGCTCCTGTACCTGCTGGTGGCCGTCATGCTGGACACAGCCGGTGGACCGGGGGGGGCGGTCTGCCTTCACAGCTTCTAACGAGTGCTCTGACGTCGTGTTTTCTTCTGCACACACGATGATGACGTACTCTCATCCACGCACACTGCCCTGCTGGTCGGGAGACTAGAAAAACTGCTTGCTGTTTACGTGAAACGCCAGAGGGTGGCAGTATAACCACATTCTTGCGCAAAGAAGATGCGCGGTTTAATGCTGCAACTTTCCACTGAGATTCATCTGTTAGTAGGATTCCGGTCTCATGAGAGTCTGTGAAGCCTTTCCTCATTTGTCCCATCTCCCTCACTTACTGAGACAATGTCCCACTCTTTATGAGTCCGTGAGAGCAGTGGACACCAACAGACTCAACAAACTGATCTGCAAGGTGTGGAGCTGGACTCTCTGACAGTGGTGTCAGAGACGAGGACGCTGTCCAAGTCAAGGACAATATCGGACAATCTTTCTTCATGACATGCTGGACAGACACAGAGGAGCACGTTCAGCAGCAGACTCTTTCCACCATGATGCTCCACAGAACGCCACAGGAAGTCATTCCTACCTGTGACATCACACTCACAACATATATATCATATATCATATATATATCATTACATTTATTTATATTCACCCATCCACTTATTTCTATGTTTCATTCATGTGCTTTTTACAGTATATTACTGTGTAAATGAAACCTGGCAATAAGAAATGTGTAATAACTGTGTAATAACCATACAACCTCTATGCAACCTCTGATTTCTGACCATAGTCACTCCTCCTGTGGCTGTTCTAACTGTGAATCATGTCAAGGCAGTTTTCAAATTTTTGCTCAGCTTCCTTCCAGCCTTACTAAATGTACCCAGACTAAAATTTTGTACTCACTTACCATATTAGTGTCCCACATTGAACCACACAAACCTAATCTTTGTCTCATAATTAAGTTCATTAGGATCTGCTCACACTACTCACACACTGAGTATGAGAGGTATATGTATGTATGTTTGTGAGTGTAGATTCAATATAAACCCTGGAGTTCAACATCAGCCACTTTTTCCTGCATTCTGTGAGTTTTAATGCACCAACTTGTACCTTTCTTTATCATTTATAAAAAATCAGAGGACAGTTAAAGAGAAGAAAAATGATTGAATGAAATAAGTTAGATTCTCAGGCAGACTATATCACTTTCAAATAATTATTCTAAAATTTCCTTCTTTAATATTATCCCAAAATAGATATAGGCATATTTTTCTTCCTGGGTCTTGACTGAAATGTTATAAATGTGTTATCAGGATAACTTTGCATCTTTTGTTTGAGAAAATAACCTCTATAAATGTGCATGTGGTGCAGTGATGAACAAAATGTCCTTAAAGGTATCAGAAGTAAAATTAAGGTTATCACTACCTTGTTTAAATGTCAAATCAATACACCGTTTATTGTGGCAGCTGCTTCAGGCGAGGTGTATTTTATGAAATATTGGACAACTTGAACTCTTAGAGCTTTAAACAAATGGTTAAACAGAACCAAGTGGAAATGCAAAACTGCAAAAAATCTGCAGTACCTCTAGTGGCCACTTGAGGCTGCCCCCAAAACTGTTAAAATTTACATTTTGACAGCATTAAATGCATGTTTACAGCCTGATTAATTCACTGTGGATTTTTTCTCTCTTCACAACAACTGTAGGGTAGGTGGATTTGGTCATGACTCATCCATTCAGACATAAGTTTTGGGTCAGTGTCCTAACAGCAAGCTGTAACTCATCTTTGTCTGAACTCACTGCTGTGTTTTTGGAAGCTGCAAAAAGCACCAACAGCACAAACACAGCAGTGAACTGAGTATTGGCTTAGACATTCGCCTCACATGAAAAAGGTCCCTGGTTCGATTCCAGGTGGGGACACAAGCCCTTCTCACCACAGTGGGTTGCGTCAGGAAGGGCATCCAGCGTAAACCCTCTGTCAAATCACCAGTGCAGATTAATCCACTGTGGTGACCCCTTAGGGAGAATAGAACAATTTGACCTCCTGAGTGGTACAAATCATTTAAGAAATTTGTGCTTCAGTTTCAGTGAATGATAGTCTAGTATTTCATTGGACTGTTACTTTGCTATAATTAGGTCTGAGCATTACACCTGTTCAGTGTTTGCATGCAGCATGTGAGCCAAGCTTACCAGCATTAGCTGATACCGAAACATTTGAAGAAGAACAGCTAACATAGCAGACAGACACATCTCATTCATGGATTCATGCATGGATTGGTGGACTCTAGAAAAGTGATTGATAAATTTGCCCAGATGAAAGATTGTGTGCAACTTTGTTTTCAGGCAGTGAATGTCACTGCTGAGTCAATTTTGCATTATTTCAAGGCTGTTTTGACTGTAAGTTAGGGACTTTAAAGGAATGTGTTTCCCTGCTCTGAAATGTTGCTTTGAATGTGTTAGGTCATCATTTCCTGTTTAATAAAGTTTGGATTTGTAATTTGATTACAGTTCAGTGAGCTTAAATGCTCTTATTGATAATGCTGCACATATTGCTACCTCCACCTCTACATATTCCAGCCCCTGTTATATAATTGAGTTTGATGAGGTCCAGTTGTATTGCAAATGATCGGTTATTGTGCCCCACCAGGTTTTCTGTGCCAGAGACACGACTTAGCATATGATAGGGCTTCATGGACCTTTTTGGAGCGAGTAGTGTAACCCTACTAGGGTGAGTATGATGTTAAATAACATTAAACTGGATTTTCAATGTTAAAATCTGCAAATTTCCAACTGTTGTCTAATCTCTAATCTATATCAGACCTGGATGAAAATTTCCAGATTGCTACAGGTTGTAACCTTACATGTAGTACATGTACTTACACGGAGTAAGTTTTCAGTTTTATATGATGTGATTGAAAGTTGTGAGTGGGATTTCCCATGTTAAACAAAAAATTGCAACATCCACATTCTGGATCAGATCCAGATAAAACTTGTTGAGCATGTTGTATCTTATAATAAAAAAAAGTCAAATGTTAATGTGAACTAGTTTGATGCGTGGCATGGATAAGAGGCTTTTATATAAAAAAAAGTTTGTTAACTTACAGTTACAAAAGTAAATTTCAGCTAGTGTAACTAGTGGTAAATGGTCAGTTTAGTCATGGTGTACCATTAGCTGTGATGAACTGAGAAAGTGCAGGAAAGCATTCAGAGAAAAAGGCTGGCAAAGAAAAAGTGGGACAGGAGTGCTGGGAGGCTAGCTGTGCAACAGAGAAGATATGAAAGCAAAGGAAAAGAGGAGAGAAAATGGCTGAAGGAGAGTTCAGGAAGTGCAATATTAATAAGAAGGATGAAGACGATGAAGAGAGGAAAGTCAGTTGGTCCAGATGTCTAGAAGAGAGGGCAGTGGACTTTTTAACCAGATTGTTTAACATGATCTTGAAGGGCAACATGATGCATCAGGAATGGAGAAGAAGTGGTACGGATCCTCAAGAATACAGAGGAATCAAGTTGATGAGCCACACCATGAAGCTATGGGAAAGGATTGTTGAAGCTAGGATAAGAAGAGAGGTGACCATCAGCGAGCAGCAGTATGGCTTCATGCTGAGAAAGAGTACAACAGATGCAATGTTTGCTTTGAGAGTGTTGATGGAGAAGTATAGAGAAGGTCAGAAGGAGTTGCACTGTGTCTTTGTGGATCTTGAGAAAGCATATGATAAGGTGCCAAGAGAGGAAGTGTGGAATTGTATGAGGAAGTCAGGAGTGGCAGAGAAGTATGTGAAGGTGGT